>JACGAQ010003912.1:0-22450 GCA_014119065.1 Orius insidiosus | reverse complement strand
GCTTTTATTTGACAATAACAATCCCGGGCTTCTTTCTACGTCTTGGCGACAAATACACAACGGGGGAGAAAAAAAAAGGGGGTTTACTTAATAGAAACGAACGATTGTGGAGGAAAGAGAGAACAAAGGTTGGCGGGGGGCGGAGGCGGGGGTGATAAGGGGCGGCGGAAAAACGAGGGGGGCCACGGGAGTAAAAGCAACAGGCAGGGTGTGGATCGATAAAGCTCGACCAGGGGCACCTGGAACCTATCCTTATTGACAACTCAGTCCACCACTCCGGTTTGACACCTTCGGAGCCTTCAATCTGATTAATTTGAATGGATGATACCTATAAAAAGACGTTTTTCAATTTATAAAAGTACCTAAATAAATAAATTTTCACTTTTGTATAGCTTTAAAGCTTTCAAAAATACTCCCCCGCGATTTAAATTATGAGAAGTTTCAGGGGATTCTTAGAATAAAAAAGAGAATATAGTAATATTTTAAACAATTAGATTGTATTAGGATGCCGTGGGTCAGTGGTCAATATCTCTGACTAAACTACGTATGTCCATTTTTAAAAATCCACGTGTCTGTTCTCTAAGTTTCTTAAAATCCACGTGTTCATTGTTGGTGTAAGTTTTTAGAATCCACGCGTTTGTTCTTTAAGTCTGTTAACTTAGGCGTTATGTTTTAATTCAAAAAATTAAGGTGTTAAAGAATATTTTAAAAACTAAGTGTTAATTTTATGAATATTTATAAAATTGAGGTGTTTTTTTAAATTGTTAAAAATTAAGGTGTTTATTCTAGATTTTTAGAAATCAGTGTTTATTCGGTGAATTATAGAAATCCCACGTGTTTTATTCGGCGAATTCATAGAAATCCACGTGTTTATTCGGCGAATTCATAGAAATCCACGTGTTTATTCCACGAATTCATAGAAATCCACGTGTTCATTCACCGAATTCATAGATACACGTGTCATTCGGCGAATTTGAAATCCATTCTATAATCTGCTTGAAATATATTTTTCTACGAATTCAGCAATTAATTTGTAAGATGGTTATAAATAATGGATTTCAAAAAATTGTGGTGTTAATTTTATAATTTCTAAAATTAAGGTGTTTATTCTAGGATTTATAAATCCACGTGTTTTTATTAGGTGAATTCATAGAATCCACGTGTTTATTCAGCGAATTCATAGAAATCCACGTGTTTTATTCGGCGAATTCATAGATATCCACGTGTTTATTCGGCGAATTCATAGAAATCCACGTGTTTATTCGGCGAATTCATAAATCCACGTGTTTATTCGCGAATTCATAAATCCACGTGTTTATTCAGCGAATTCATAGATCCACGTGTTTATTCGGCGAATTCATAAATCCACGTGTTATTCGGCGAATTCATAAAATCCACGTTTATTCGAATTCATAATCCACGTGTTTATTCGGCGAATTCATAAATCCACGTGTTTATTCGGCGAATTCATAATCCACGTTTATTCAGCGAATTCATAGATCCACTGCTTATTCGCGAAATTTCATTTTATTCGAATTCAATGTGTTTTTAGAAAATTAATGCATATTCAAAAATTGTGTACTTTAAATTCTAAAAATACGTGTTATTCTACGATTTAAAATCACGTGTTATTCGGTGAATTCTTAAATCCACGCGTTTATTCATCGAATTCATAGAAATCCACGTGTTATTGGCGAATTCATAAAATCCACGTGTTATTCATTGAATTCATAAAACCCACTTGTTTATTCAATTTCTTAGAAATCCACTTGTTTCTTCGGCGAATTCATAAAAATCCATGTTATTCGGTGAATTCATAGAAATCCACGTGTTTATTAGCGAATTCATAAAATCCATCGTTTATTTGCGAATTCATAGAATCCACGTGTTTATTTTATCTGCGAAATTCACTTTATTCTACAATTTCAAGCAATTAATGTTAGTTTAGATTTAATGAATACGTTTCAAAATTGAGGTGCTAATTTTTCAATTTCTAAAAATATAGTTTTTCGATTTTAGAAATCACGTGTTTATTGCGAATTCATAAAATTCATGTTTATTATGCGAATTCATAAAATCACGTTTATTCTGCGAATTCATAAATCCACGTGTTTATTCAGTAAATTCAGAGAAATCCACGTGTTCTATTCTATAAGGTGTTAGTTTTGAATTTCTTGAAATTTGCTTATTTTATAATTTTAGAAACACACGCGTGTAATCTACATGTTGATTTTCCCGCCAGTCAAATCAATCTTTAGTCGATGTTTTTTTTTTCGCCTCAAATGATAGGTTTTGCTCAATGGCAACTTTGTAATGACCTTTTGTTATTTTAATGGGGGTTGTACGTCGGTCCAATTACGAATGGTTGCAATTTGGGTCGGAGTTGGGGGAGGAATGAGAGGATAAAGGCGTGTTACTGAGTAGGGTGGAAATTTACTATTGTATTAACCTCCCTTCTCCTCTCCCCAGGGGGGGGCAACTTCCCTTTTCCAACGTCAACAGGGTTCCCCCGTCCCTATCAAGACCGAGATTAAAGCTTCGAACCCTCCGGTCCCCATTACACTCTCAATACATTTGATCAGAGCCGACCCACTTCACGATTTTCATCCACCCAAAAACCATTCGTCCTATTGATTTATCGACATGGAAAGACACAAAAACACTCTTTTCACCCTCCTTCCAACACTCCGAGTTTGGTCATGTTGCACAAGGATAAATATTAAAACAAGAATCTGAGCTCTATTTATCGACATGGAAAGACACAAAAACACTTTTCACCCTCTTCTCCGAGTTTGGTCATGTTGCACGAGGATAAATATTAAAACAAGAATCTGAGCCAATCAAACGATTTATAAGGCTTCCGAGAAGGGTTTCTTAAATTAAGCCTTTTTTCTCGTATCCCACCCCCGGGAATTTAACCCTAGAGAACCCATCGGGAATATAAATATCCCTTCTACCACCCAAGATAAATAAGATTTCACGGCGAAGAAGGAAAAGCGGGTAGAAAAGTTTCATTTCCAAGGTATTTCCTATCCGTTTTCCTTTTTAAATAAAAGTACCTTAGGCCGCTGAGAGGTTATCAGAGCTTTTCATCCTTCCCTCGGGCTCAAAATCCAAAGGATTTAATTTCTTTTGTTTAAAAAATCGTATTAGATTACCCGCATATCAATTTTTTATCCTCTTTTTCTTTCTTATTCTAAGAGAGTCCATCCGGGGAGCATCCATTTTGTAAAGGAGGTCGTAAATGGAAGCTTTTAGTGGCCCCAGAGGTCGCTCCGAGAATCCGTTTATCCCAAAACACGTGTTTCCTTTACTTAACCTAGAATGACAAGTTTTTTAGAGGTTGTCTCATTTTGTGACGTCATCATCGGGGGAAAAATTGAATGGACACTTTTGGCACCTGTTAACGATTGTTAAATATTCCTGTTTCTTAACTAACCTAGAATAGGTTTTTAGAGGTGTCTCATTTTGTGACGTCATCATCGGGGGAAAATTGATGGGACACTTTTGGCACCTGTTAACGATGTTAAATATTAAAAACACTGTTTCTTAACTTAACCTAGAATGACAGGTTTTTTAGAGGTTGTCTCATTTTGTGACGTCATCATCGGGGAAAAATTGATGATTAAGGGACTTTTTGCACCTACCGATTGTTAAATATTAAAAACATGTTTCTTAACTTAACCTAGAATGACAGGTTTTTTAGAGGTTGTCTCATTTTGTGACGTCATCACCGGGGAAAAATTGATTATTAAGGGACACTTTTGGCACCTGTTAACCGATTGCTAAATATTAAAAACATGTGTTTTCTTAACTTAACCAGAATGACAGGTTTTTTGAGGTTTTATTGTGACGTCATATTGGGAAAAATTGATATTAAGGGACACTTTGGCACCTGTTAACGAATTGTTAAATATTTAAAAACATGTGTTTTCCTTAACAAACCTAGAACGACAGGTTTTTTAGAGGTTGTTTTTGGACGTCATCACGGGGAAAAAATTGATGGGACACTTTTGGCACCTGTTAACGGATTGTTAAATATTCAAAAACATGTTTCCTTAACTTAACCTAGAACAGGTTTTTTAGAGGTTGTCTCATTTTTGACGTCATCACCGGGGAAAAATTGATTATTAAGGGACACTTTTGGCACCTGTTAACCGATTGCTAAATATTCAAAAAATGTGTTTTCTTAACTTAACCCAGAATGACAGGTTTTTTAGAGGTTGTTCATTCTGACGTCATCATCGGAAAAAATTGATGGACACTTTGGCACCTGTTAACGATTGTTAAATATTCAAAAACACTGTTTTTAACTTAACCTAGAAGACAGGTTTTTTTAGAGGTTTCTCATTTGTGACGTCATCACGGAAAAAATGATGGGACACTTTTGGCACCTGTTAACGGATTGTTAAATATTCAAAAACATGTTTCCTTAACTTAACCTAGAATGACAGGTTTTTTAGAGGTTGTCTCATTTTGTGACGTCATCACGGGGGAAAAATTGATGGGACACTTTTGGCACCTGTTAACGATTGTTAAATATTCAAAAATGTGTTAAAACCTAGAATGGTTTTTTAGAGGTTGTCTTATTTTGTGACGTCATCATCGGGGGAAAAATTGATGATTGGGACACTTTTGGCTCCTGTTAACGGATTGTTAATATTCAAAAACATGTGTTTCCTTAACTTAACCTAGAATGACAGGTTTTTTAGGGGTTGTCTCATTTTGTGACGTCATCATCGGGGAAAAATTAATGACACTTTTGGCACCTGTTAACCATTTGTTAAATATTCAAAAACACTGTTTCCTTAATTTAACCTAGAATTAGGTTTTTAGAGGTTGTCTCTTTTGTGACGTCATCATCGGGGGGAAAAATTGATGATTATGGGACACTTTTGGCTCCTGTTAACGGATTGTTAAATATTCAAAACTGTTTCCTTAACTTAACCTAGAACGACAGGTTTTTAGAGGTTGTCTCATTTTGTGACGTCGTCATCTGGGGAAAAATTGATGGGACACTTTTGGCACCTGTTAACGGATTGTTAAATATTCAAAAACATGTGTTTCCTTAACTTAACCTAGAATGACATGTTTTTAGTGGTTGCCTCATTTTGATTCATCATTGGGGGAAAATTCATGATTTGGGACACATTTGGCACCTGTAAACGGATTGTTAAAAATTCAAAAACACTGTTTCTTAACATAACCTAGAACGACAAATTTTTAGAGGTCGTCTCATTTTGTGACGTCATCATCGGGGGATATATTGATGGTTAAGGGACATTTTTTCTCCTAACGGATTGTTAAATATTAAAAACACGTGTTTCCTTAACTTAACCTGGAATGACAGGTTTTTTAGAGGTTGTGTCAATTTGTGACGTCATCATCTGGGAAAAAATTGATGGGACACCTTAGGCACCTGTTAACGGATGTTAAAATTCAAAAACACTGTTTCTTTAACTTAACCTAGAACGACATTTTTTAGAGGTTGTCATTTTGTGACGTCATCATTGGGAGAAAAATTGAAGATTAGGGACACTTTTGGCACCTGTTAACCGATTGTTAAAATATTAAAACATGTGTTTTCTTAACTTAACCAGAATGACAAGGTTTTTTAGAGATTGTTCATTTTCTGACGTCATCATCTGGGAAAAAATTGATGATTAAGGACACTTTGGCTCCTGTTAACGATTGTTAAATATTCAAAAAACAACACATAGAACGACAGGTTTTTTAGAGGTTGCCTCATTTTGTGACGTCATCATCGGGGGAAAAATTGATGATTAAGGACACTTTTGGCACCTGTTAACGGATTGTTAAATATTCAAAAGCCTTTTGTGGAAAACCGGGGGGGGGGGGGATTTTACTATTTGTGCCCGGCGGGGCAAAGTCGAGTGGGGCTCCCTTAACAAACAAAAACCACTTTTCGCAATAAAACTGTCTAAAGTATTTTCACCCCCCCCCCCCCCCCGCCCTTCTGGAAAAACCGCAAATATTCATGAACTTCAAAAGGCCTAATCGCGTTTGAAAGGGATTATTGGGATTCTTGAAATCAAAGGAATCCTTTTAAAATGAAAGGAAAAGGAATCGAGGATTTAAAATTTGTTTTTTGCCTAAGAAAAGGGGAAAAACATGTATGAAAAGTAGCTATTTTTAAGCGTTGTGCTCGGTTTTAGGCTCAGAAAATTCGTTGAAACTTTCTTTTGACCACATTTTTGTGCATTTCCTTGCCAATTAACCGAAAAAACCCACTTTTAACCACGATTTTAACTTCCTTAAAGAAGTTATGTGATACCCTCCACGTCGGGTTTTTGGGGAAGGGTCTTCCAGACCCCGGAGGTTCAAATCGAATATGGTTCTTTACCGATCTCAACTTTGTCTGGTGCCGGCCGGCCGTATTTTTTTTACGGCCAGTTTTCGACCGATTTTCAGCAAATTTTATTTTGCCGGTAACAAAAAACTAACTAGGGCGATTTTTGAATTTCGGAAAATGGCGGAGATATTATTTTTTGTACATCAATTATCATATTAGTAGGGAGAAATTTCATAATTCCACCCGTCACGAGAGGGACCTCCATTGGGCAAAATCCCATTATTTCTACCTTGATACTTAGAATTTTTCGAATAAAAACAAAAACTTCTCCCTCCGTTATACTTCCCCTCCTTTATACTTCCCCCTCTTTTTTACATTCCACTCTTATTATTTACTTCCCCCTCTTTTTTACTTCCCCTCTTTATACTTGCCCAACTCGGAAAAAAACCCTCAAAAAAAAAAAAAAACCGACAAAAAATGAAAGAAAGCGACAAATCTAAAAAAAAAACTTGAAAAATTTTGAAAAAAAAAAAAAGCCTCCTTATACTTGAAAACTTAAAGAGTTAAAGGCTCCTAAAACTTAAAAGACCTCCTTTATACTTTCCCCTGCTTTATACTTCCTCCTCCTTTACTCTTCTACCTCTTTTATACTTTTCCCTCCGTTGTACTTCCACTCCTTAATACTCCCCTCCTATATTGTTACTTCTCTTTATGGAAGTTTTTGTTGGAATCTCTTCAAATCAGTACTTTTTGTCGTTTTCCTCCATCTTTAATTCCTGAAACTGAATTTTGACCATTTTTTAGCTACCTTAACCGAAAAACCCACTTCTGAATCCGTTAATGAGAGTCTATTTGCTCTTTAACCCAGAAACTTCACTTCAAACTGATTTTGGGGCATATCCCCGCTACTTCAGCCCAGAAAACCACTTTCATCAAAATTTTTGTGCGTTTTTTTGCTAAAAAACACAGTTTTTAGGCATATTTTTCGGTATAATCGCCCATAAACAGAATTTGGAGCTATCAGCATTTAGAGTTCCCGGGTTTTTGCTAAAAAAAACATGAAGGATGCCTCAATTTTGATTCGTCAAGAATCTTGAATTCATCTAGAAAAATCTTAGATTTTCTTGTTTTTTAACGTTTTCTGGTCCCAATTTTACGTTTATTAGAGCCCGAGTGGTATTAAAGAGGCCGAAAGAGAAGGATCTTAATTTAATAGAGCTAAGGAGTCGTATCGAGAATAACCATGGAAACGGGAATCAATGAGTGAAGGGTGTCTGCCACTTTGTTATGGAAGGAGGCCTTTAGCGTTACCCTGTATAGGCGCTGAGGGGAAGGGAATTGAAGGGGATGCTTTCATTACCAACCGGTTGCTCAGAAATATTCATCCGTCCCTTTAATCAACCGGTTGAATGCCGTTTTTCATTTCAAAAATTGCGAAGAAAATAAGCGACATGCGAGAATCCTGAAACTTTTAAAAATGATTAATAATAAAAACTCTGACGTAAAACAGAAAAAAAAAGGTTCTTCAACCTAAAGCCTTCGTTAACGACCCTTTTCTTTCAGCGCTGCCACCAAAATCGCCGAATAAACATGGATTTCTAAGAATCGCGAATAAACACGTAGATTTTATGAATCGCCGAATAAACTGGATTTCTAAGAATCGCTGAATAACACGTAGATTTCTATGAATTCGCAGAATAAACAGTGGATTTAAGAAATCGCTAATAAACACGTAGATTTCTATGAATTCGCCGAATAAACAGTGGATTTCTAAGAAATCGCTGAATAAGTGATTTCTAGAATCGCTGAATAAACAAGTGGATTTCTAAGAAATCGCTAATAAACACGTAGATTCTATGAATTGCGAATAAACAAGTGGATTCTAAGAAATCGCTGAATAACAGTTTTCTAAGAAATCGCTGAATACACGTAGATTTCTATGAATCGCCGAATAAACAAGTGGATTTCTAAGAAATCGCTGAATAAACACGTAGATTTCTATGAATTCGCCGAATAAACAAGTGGATTTCTAAGAAATCGCTGAATAAACAAGTGGATTTCTAAGAATCGCGAATAAACAGTGGATTTAAGAAATCGCTGAATAACGTAATTTCTATGAATTCGCAGAATAAACAGTGGATTTCTAAGAAATCGCTTAATAAACACGTAGATTTCTATGAATTCGCAGAAAAACATGGATTTCTAAGAAACGCTGAATAAACACGTAGATTTCTATGAATTCGCAGAATAACATGGATTTCTAAGAAATCGCTGAATAAACACGTAGATTTCTATGAATTCGCAGATAAACTATGGATTTCTAAGAAATCGCTGAATAACGTAATTTCTATGAATTCGCCGAATAAACAGTGATTTCTAAGAAATCGCTGAATAACAAGTGGATTTCTAAGAAATCGCTGAATAAACACGTAGATTCTATGAATTCGCAATAAACTAGTGGATTTCTAAGAAATCGCTGAATAAACACGTAGATTTCTATGAATTCGCTGATAAACAGTGGATTTCTAAGAAATCGCTGAATAAACACGTAGATTTCTAATCGCAGAATAAACAAGTGGATTTCTAAGAAATCGCTGAATAAACACGTAGATTTCTATGAATTCGCAGAATAAACAGTGGATTTCTAAGAAATCGCTTAATAAACACGTAGATTCTATGAATTCGCCGAATAAACAAGTGGATTTCTAAGAAATCGCTGAATAACAAGTGATTTCTAAGAATCGAGATATGATTTCGAAATAACAAGTGGATTTCTAAGAAATCGCTGAATAACACGTAGATTTCTATGAATTCGCAGAATAAACAAGTGGATTTCTAAGATCGCTGAATAAACACGTGATTTCTAAGAAATCGCTGAATAAACAAGTGGATTTCTAAGAAATCGCTGAATAAACACGTAGATTTCTATGAATTCGCAGAATAAACTATGGATTTTAAGAAATCGCTGAATAAACACGTAGATTTCTATGAATTCGCCGAATAAACAAGTGGATTTCTAAGAACGCTGATAACACGTAGATTTCTATGAATCGCCGAATAAACAAGTGGATTTCTAAGAAATCGCTGAATAAACAGTGGATTTCTAAGAAATCGCTGAAATAAACAAGTGGATTTCTAAGAAATCGCAGAATAAACACGTAGATTCCTATAAATTCGCAGAATAAAACTAGTGGATTCTAAGAAATCGCTGAATAAACACGTAGATTTCTATGAATTCGCAGAATAAACTAGTGGATTCTATGAAATCGCTAATAAACACGTAGATTTCTATGAATTCGCCGAATAAACAAGTGGATTTCTAAGAAATCGCTGAATAAACAAGTGGATATCTAAGAAATCGCTGAATAAACACGTAGGTTTCTATGAATTCGCAGAATAAACTAGTGGATTTCTAAGAAATCGCTTAATAAACACGTAGATTTCTATGAATTCGCCGAAATAAACAGTGGATTCCTAAGAAATCGCTGAATAAACACGTAGATTTCTATAAATTCGCAGAATAAACAAGTGGATTTGCGAAGAAAAATTATTATATGCGAAGAATAATTATTTTCTGCTATAAAATTGCGCGAAGAAAGTAAGCGACATGCGAGAATCCTGAAACTTTTAAAAATGATTAATAAAAAAACTCTGACGTAAAACAGAAAAAAAAAGGTTCTTCAACCTTAAAGCCTTCGTTAACGACTCTTTTCTTTCAGCGCTGCCACCAAAATTCCCTCTTATATTCTTTTAACTTACGAAATCTGGCAACACTGCAATATCCTTTTAAATCGCCAATCGAAACTGACCAGGGATTATTCGGTCGTGTGGAAAAAATAGGGTTTTACTCTTGTTTCTAAGGGAAAAGGGCGAATTTCGACGAAGCGTTACAATCCGGGAGAAGTTCGCCGAGAAAGTTAATCGCCGGTAAATCTCGAAAGCTTTTTTTCTTTCTACTTATAGATCTTCAAAGAAAAAGGAGGCGATTAATCGAGAATTGTCGGATGATCCGAATTTTGGAGCTATTAATCAAGGATGATGGATGGAATTTCCAGTGTTGCCATCTCCCGGAAACTCCCCCCGTCACGTACGAAGTCCGAAAGGCTCGTTTGTAATTTTCTCAAGTCCATCCATCCCCAGAGATGAAGAGAATTGAATACTGACTCAACTTTCAACCTAGAAGTCATTAAACAATGTGGATGTTGAGCACCGAGGCCTAAATTGACCTAGTTGAGATAATGACCTTGAAACTTGAACAGGCCAATCATAGCCGAGGTAGCATTGATTCCATAATCATAGCAGAGATAGTCTCGATGACATCAAGGGAAACATTTTGGAAATCAAACTCATCCCTATTGGCGTCCTTGCTTACACTCTGGATAGTCATCGAGGTTATCTCGGATAGCTTTGGGATAATGACCTTGAAATTTCAACAGGCCAATCAGCGCCGAGGTAGCATTGATGCCATAACCATAGTCTCGATGACATCATGGGAAACATTTTGAAAATTAAACTCATCGACCTATCGGCGTCCTTGCTCTGCACGCTGGATAGTCATCGAGGTTATCTCGGATAGGTTAAATTGGGATAATGACCTTGAATCTTCAACAGGACATCAGCGCCAAGGTAGCATTGATGCCATAACCATAGTCCCGATGACATCATGGAAAACATTTTGAAATCAAACTCATCGACCTATTGGCGTCCTTGCTCTGCACGCTGGATAGTCATCGAGGTTATCTCGGATAGGTTGAATTGGGATAATGACCTTGAAACTTCAAAAGGCCAATCAGCGCCGAGGTAGCATTGATGCTATAACCATAGTCTCGATGACATCATGGGAAACATTTGAAAATCAAACTCATCGACCTATTGGCGTCCTTGCTCTGCACACTGGATAGTCATCGAGGTTATCTCGGATAGGTTAAATTGGGAAAATGACCTTGAAACTGCAGCAGGCCAATCATAGCGGAGGAAGCATTGATGCCATAACCTAGTCTCGATGACATCATGGGAAACATTTTGAAAATCAAACTCATCGACCTATCGGCGCCCTTGCTCTGCACGCTGGATAGTCATCGAGGTTATCTCGGATAGGTTAAATTGGGATAATGACCTTGAAACTTCAACTGGCCAATCAGCCCCGAGGTAGCATTGATGCCATAACCGTAGTCCCGATGACATCATGGGAAACATTTTGAAAATCTAACTCATCGACCAATTGGCGTCCTTACTCTGCACGCTGGATAGTCATCGAGGTTATCTCAGGATAGGTTAAATTGGGATAATGACCTTGAAACTTCAACAGGCCAATCAGCCGGGTAGCATGATGCCATAACCATAGTCTCGATGACATCATGGGAAACATTTTGAAAAAAACTCATCGACCTATTGGCGTCCTTGCGTTGCAGGCTGGATAGTCATCGAGGTTATCTCGGATAGGTTAAATTGGGATAATGACCTTGAAACTTCAACAGGCCAATCAGCACCGAGGTAGCATTGCTGCCATAACCATAATCTCGATGACATCAAGGAAACATTTTTAAAATCAAACTCATCGACCTATTGGCGTTGCTCTGCACGCTAGATAGTCATCGAGGTTATCTCGGATAGGTTAAATTCGGATAATGACCTTGAAACTTCAAAAGGCCAATCAGCGCCGAGGTAGCATTGATGCCATAACCATAGTCTCGACGACATCATGGGAAACATTTTGAAAATCAAACTCAACGACCTATTGGCGTCCTTGCGTTGCAGGCTGGATAGTCATCGGATATCTCAGATAGATTAAATTGGGATAAGACCTTGAAACTTCAACAGGCCAATCAGCGCTGTGGTAGCATTGATGCCATAACCATAGTCTCGATGACATCATGGGAAACATTTTGAAAATCTAACTAATCTACCTAGTGGCGTCCTTGCTCTGCACGCTGGATAGTCATCGAGGTTATCTTGGTTAGGTTAAAATTGGGATAATGACCTTGCAAGTGCAGCAGGCCAATCAGCGCCGAGGAAGCATTGATGCCATAACCATAGTCTCGATGACATCATGGGAAACATTTTGAAAATTAAACTCATCGACCTATTGGCGTCCTTGCTCTGCACGCTGGATAGTCATCGAGGTTATCTCGGATAGGTTGAATTGGGACAATGACCTTGAAACTTCAACAGGCCAATCAGCGCCGAGGTAGCATTGATGCCAAACCATAGTCTCGTTAACATCATGGGAAACATTTTGAATATCAAATCATCGACCTATTGGCGTCCTTGCTCTGCACGCTGGATAGTCATCGAGGTTATCTCGGATAAGTTGGGATAATGACTTGAAACTTCAACAGGCCAATCAGCGCCGAGGTAGCATTGATACCATAACCATAGTCTCGATGACATCATGGGAAACATTTTGAAAATCAAACTCATCGACCTATTGGCGTCCTGCTCTGCACGCTGGATAGTCATCGAGGTTATCTCGGATAGGTTATATTGGGATAATGACCTTGAAACTGCAGCAGGCCAATCATAACCGAGAAAGCATTGATGCCAACCATAGTCTCGATGACATCATGGGAATCATTTTGAAAATCAAACTCATCGACCTATTGGCGTCTTGCTCTGCACGCTGGATAGTCATCGAGGTTATCTCGGATAGCTTTGGGATAATGACCTTGAAACTTCAACAGGCCAATCAGCGCCGAGGTACATTGATGCCATAACCAAAGTCTCGATGACATCATGGGAGACATTTTGAAAATCAAACTCATCGACCTATTGGCGTCCTTGCTCTTCACGCTGGAGTCATCGAGGTTATCTCAGATAGGTTGAATTAAGATAATGACCTTGAAACTTCAACAGTCCTATCGGCGCCGAGGTAGCATTGATGCCATAACCATAGCCTCGATGACATCATGGGAAACATTTTGAAAATCAAACTCATCGACTATTGGCGTCCTTGCTCTGCACACTGGATTGTCATTGAGGTTATCTCGGATAGGTTATATTGGGATAATGACCTTGAAACTTCAACAGGCCAATCAGCGCCTTGATGTCATGGGAAGCAAAACATTATGAAAATCATAGCTTGCTTTGCTGTATAGTCATCGGCCTACCAGCAAACAGTCAAAATAGGGCATTTTAAACCCAAAAAGTTATAAATAATTCGATAAATATCACTTTGACATGTTTGAAAGCAATCAGATATGGAAGTTTAAGACGAAACTTTACCGAGATGAAACTAGATCAAAGTCAATTTCCCTTCAGTGATGTTATGTTGAAAACCTTAAAGTGTAATGCTTTAGCTATTATTTTTAAAACGTTCTTCTAAGAAAATGTAGAAACGCTTCCTGTTTCATTACACTGAAAAAAAAGCAGTTGTAATATTGATGAAACGCAAATTGTTGACTTTTTTTCATTGCCACAAGTTTTTTCATCTTAATAATAATTTTTTTTTCATTGAGTTATGATGGCATTGTTGTTACAACGAATCGTCGATTTTTAAATTGTACAACATAAATTTATTCGTTACCATGAATTTTTCATAGCACCAACAATTATTTTAAAATGGGATAATGAATTCTGATTATCAAAATTACTCGTTGTTCTTGTGATTGTCTCAACAAAGAGTATGGTTAAAATAATGAACTATTTACATCGTTTTTAAAAATAATGAAACCAATCATACATTCCTATGTCTTAATTATTGAATTTAATGATTTTGTTACTAAGAAATTAATGATACTTAATTACCGTAGTAATGAATTTTTATCATGTTTTAACAATTTTTTTTTCAATAAACTTTGTTTCTTCATTATTAATTTAATAAATTTTCGAACGAGCGCTATTTGAGTGAGCGGGTGGTTTTGCCGCGTAAATTTAAAAACAATTGATCTCTATCCAACATTACCTACTCATTTTACCAAACTGTTTTTTATTTATCAGTTTTTTTTTAATTTCTGTAATTTAAATTGTTTTTTTTTTTTTTTTTTTTTTTTTTTTAATATCACGTTTATGCTGTAAAAAATACCTAAATACAAAAATTAGTTTTGATACCTAGGTAGGTAGTCGATAACAACCTTTATTTTTTGGGGGCCTAAAAGTTTTTCGGAACACTTTACGGCCGTAATGTTTATCCGATTTTCTCTAGATTTTCCTTTTGTGATTATCTAGCGAAAGCAGACATTCATCGAAATTCGCCAAAATGCGGTGGAGATCATCTGTCGGTAGGTAATGCTGCGGCCATATATACCTACATCCGATCCTTATCAAATTTACACTAAATACTCTTTACCTATATGTAATCCCGAATTCAAGTTAGGTAATAAATTCGATGAATTTTAGTAATAAAGTAGACAAAGTTTGGTTAGCTTTGTTAGCCGCAGCGCCGTTTTAAAACCTTCAGACAGTATTATCTCTTCGAAATTCGAAAATCGCTCTCCAGAATTTCTTATTCAAATAGCATTTTATGGGGGTTTCTAGAAGCTCATTCTCCATATACTAGACGATGACGGTAAAACAAGAACTTCTTGAGGAAGTTAATTCTGGCAGAGTAAGTTATTTTAATTCGGTGTTTTTCCTCCAACCTGAGCGGCTAATTTGCTGTGGCAACGATGAGTTTGCAATTTTGACTCGCAAAGTGTGAAGGGTAAACCGAGTTGACTCGCATCCTATCCGAAATTTTGACGAAACCTCAAAATTTGAAAAGACCCCCCTGAAGGAGATGTTGCTCAAGATTGTTGCTATACCGTCTCAACGGTTTAACGGTTTAAAAATTAAACGGTCTCAACGGCTTTTAAAATCAAATATCAATGAATTAGTTCATTGTGTAAATGATTCATTTTTTACTTTTTTTTATTTTTAAAATCAGTACGTAAAAGCAATGAAATGATTCATCGAATCAAAGAAATCTACTTACAATTTATGTATTTATTTCGTCAAATTCATACTTTTGGTTTTAACAATAATGAAAATTTCGTACATAAGACAATACTTTTTATTAACTTCAACCCCTCCAAAAAACCGCGAGAAATCGTTCATTTGTCCTCCGACTCTCAAGCGAGGAAGTTCGTTGCCCTCTGGACAAGTTTAGTGCGTACGCAGCTTATCTCCGAAAGGCACCATCATTAAGGTAAGCAATAAAAAATGTACAACTCGATATTATATTATTATCTTCATTATTATTTACAGCGACACCTATTTTTTCAGTCCAAATTTTAAAATGCGGTGCTTTTTATGCGTTTCGACCTTTCCTACTTTCAATGAACTGTATAGTCACCAGAAGCGTGTTCACAATTTAAATAGTAGCTCAGATTTTCATTGTGTTGAATGCACCCAAAAATTTACGCTTTTTAAAAGATACAAAAAACATATTTTGACAAAACATATAAACAAATCATTCGATTCCGCAAGTCATTTTACCCCTATGGAACGCAATTCACCCATTACTTCTCCAGTTCAACCCTCCACTTCATCATATAACATACAAACTCTACAAACATATAACATACATGAAAATCAGGCGTCAGATCCAGCTTTTTTTAATTTTCCCATATCATCAGATCAAGTCGATTATGACTATAATGCTCATTTAGAATCAATAGAAGAATCAGCCTTTCAATTTTGTTTAAGCCTTCACAACAAAGACAATCTTTCAAGAAAAGACGTTTATAATATTCAAAAATCTATAAGTGAAGAGATTATCGCCCCTATTTTAGATTTATTTAAAAATATTATAACCTGTCAAAAAAATCCGGATCAATCTCAATCCTTCCTTAGCGATATTATGTGCTGTATATCTAAACTAAGAAATCCATTCCAAAATTTTGACTCTGATCACAAGTTTTATACAACATTACAAATTAAAAATAATACCAATCACTATGAATCATGTTTCAAAGAATTCAATATATATGAAGAAATAGCACCTGCACATAAAAATGGTGAACTCATACATAAAACAGTAAAAGCAAGTGGCATTCTGATGCCCTTAAAGTATCAGTTCAAAGTTTTTTTGAAAAAAATAACCTTATCACGAGCACTCTGAAGTACATAGAAAGTTTAGAGAATAATAACAGCAAAAGATTAACCAACTTTGTTCAAGGAGAGCTTTGGAAAAGAAAAAAACAATTATACCCTGGTCAACTTTTGATACCATATATTTTATATATAGATGATTTTGAGATAAATAACCCATTGGGGACCCACGCATCTAAGGATTCCATTTGCAATTTGTACTATTCTTTCCCTTGCTTACCGTTTAGCGAGTCTAAAATTAAAAATGTTTTTCTTGCTTCCTCCGTTAAATCAAAAGAATTAAAAAAATTTCAAAACGAAAAATGTTTTCAGTTATTGATTGAAAGCATTATTTCGTTAGAAACAGAAGGAGTAAAAATAAAAAATGAAAATACTATCATGAATATTCACTTTATATTAGGGTTAGTGGTGGGCGATAATTTGGGCTTAAATAGTTTCCTTAATTTTAGCAGTTCGTTTTCTAGCACCTATTTTTGTAGGTTATGCCAAGGGGCCAAAGATATTTGTCAACTCACATCTTCAGAACAACCAAACCTAATGCGTACAATAGAAAACTACGACAGTGATATAATTACCAGTGATCATGGAGTAGTGAAAAACTCGCTAATGAATAACATACCATCTTTTCATGTTGTTGACAATTACTACGCAGATATTATGCATGATCTGTTTGAAGGCGTGTGTCATTATGACCTTATTCATATTCTGAATTACTTCATTTATCACATGCAATTCTTTTCGTTAAGCACATTAAATTCTCGAAAAACTAATTTCGATTATGGCCCTACAGAAATTAAAAATACATCTCCAATAATCGAAGAAAAACATTTGAAAAATAAAAAACTCAAGATGTCAGCAAGAGAAATGATGACATTTGTTATCAATTTTCCCATTATGATCGGTGACTTTGTCCCCGATGACGATGATGTGTGGGCATTTCTGATTAACCTAATCCAAATCATTGACATTTTGCTTCGTTTCGAAATTACCGAGGAGTCGGTATTACAATTGGAACAGAAAATCATACATCACAATGCAAACTATGTAATTTTATTTAAAGACACACTAAAACCGAAATTCCACATACTAACCCATTATCCGACAATCCTTAAACAGTCGGGGCCTCTGCGAAACATATGGTGTTTTAAGTTCGAACAAAAGCACAAACAATTCAAAACGTATGCACGCATAATAACTTCAAGAAAAAACATTTGCCAAACTTTAGCCAAAAAGTACGAATTAAAATTCGCCTATGAAATGACAACAAAAGAAAACACGGAAATAAATAATAAAAAAATCGATAAAAGCAGCTATGATAGCATTATAAAAAACATGCTAGGAGAAAAGGATATTCAATATTATTCTCAAATCAATTTGAAAGGTGTTTCTTACGAATCTGGGCAATTTATTTTTACATATAACCGCGAAATGACCGTCGAGTTTTACGTAATCCGGGAAATCTTATCCGTTGGAAACAAGAAAATGTTAATTTTTGGCCAAAAAATACTATCACATGATTTTGATAACCATACATTGACTTACATAATAGATCCTAAAAAATATGGTAGTTTAGAATTCATAAGTATCAATGAATTGGCAGGGCCACCCATTCATTTAGTAAAAACAGCAAGAGGAATGCATTGCTTGAGGCCAAAAGATTATTATCATACATTAGGTTAATCATTTTTCCCCCTCCCCCTACCAAATACTCTGTTCTCTTTCAAAGATACATACTTATGCAATAGGTACATTAACATACAATACATACAAACTCAACTCATACAGAATACAAAATACACAAAACAAAATACAAAATAATACAAAATACAAAATAACTCTATTGAAAATCTGATCCTTCTTATACGTTCCAAGTTCCAAGAGTGAGAATCTGGATCGGATGCGCCTGCTCTCTGTTCCTTTTTCGTACGTAGTCCCGACTCCCTGGTCCCTACCTCGTGGCATGATGAACCCCCCTCCCACCCGCTAACACGTAAACGCTGCGGCAGAACAGCGAACACAGTCTGAACTAAAGAACTAAAGGAAATAAGGAATCCAACCTCTCCGCATTGCATTCATTGCGCGTGTCACGTGAGTGCATTCAAGAATCAAGTTTTAAGATTCTCGCCGGCTTTAATCTACTATCGTAATATTCTTTATGCCACTTGTATAGCTTTTAATTAAATTTTAGAGTATTTCATCGACACGAGCTCGCATAAAGTTGCAAACTGTCGAACGTCCTCAAAGCTTCGATCGCACCACGTGGTTGGGTGCGAAAGTCTTCAGAATCTCTCCGCTTAATCGCATTTTCGTAAGTTTTTTTCTCTCTCGTTTTCTTCTTAGCTTTTGATTAAATTTAAGAGTAAATTTTCATCGTCGAGCGATCGCCAAAAGTTATAAACGGACAGTCGAACGTCCTCAAAGCTTCGATCGCACCACGTGGTTGGGTGCGAAAGTCTTCAGAATCTCTCCGCTTAATCGCATTTTCGTAAGTTTTTTTTCTCTCTCGTTTTCTTCTTAGCTTTTGATTAAATTTAAGAGTAAATTTTCATCGTCGAGCGATCGCCAAAAGTTATAAACGGACAGTCGAACGTCCTCAAAGCTTCGATCGCACCACGTGGTTGGGTGCGAAAGTCTTCAGAATCTCTCCGCTTAATCGCATTTTCGTAAGTTTTTTTTCTCTCTCGTTTTCTTCTTAGCTTTTGATTAAATTTAAGAGTAAATTTTCATCGTCGAGCGATCGCCAAAAGTTATAAACGGACAGTCGAACGTCCTCAAAGCTTCGATCGCACCACGTGGTTGGGTGCGAAAGTCTTCAGAATCTCTCCGCTTAATCGCATTTTCGTAAGTTTTTTTTCTCTCTCGTTTTCTTCTTAGCTTTTGATTAAATTTAAGAGTAAATTTTCATCGTCGAGCGATCGCCAAAAGTTATAAACGGACAGTCGAACGTCCTCAAAGCTTCGATCGCACCACGTGGTTGGGTGCGAAAGTCTTCAGAATCTCTCCGCTTAATCGCATTTTCGTAAGTTTTTTTTCTCTCTCGTTTTCTTCTTAGCTTTTGATTAAATTTAAGAGTAAATTTTCATCGTCGAGCGATCGCCAAAAGTTATAAACGGACAGTCGAACGTCCTCAAAGCTTCGATCGCACCACGTGGTTGGGTGCGAAAGTCTTCAGAATCTCTCCGCTTAATCGCATTTTCGTAAGTTTTTTTTCTCTCTCGTTTTCTTCTTAGCTTTTGATTAAATTTAAGAGTATATTTTCATCGTCGAGCGATCGCAAAAGTTATAAACGGACAGTCGAACGTCCTCAAAGCTTCGATCGCACCTCGTGTTAGTGTGCGAAAGTCTTCAGAATCTCTCCGCTTAATTGCATTTTCGTAAGTTATTTCATTTTACAGGTTTTAATGGCATTTTCTATAGATTTTTATCGTCAATTGATCTCGTTGCAGTGATCCATAATGGAAGATTGGTGTTGCAATGAGGATAATAATGTTTATCCTAAAGAGAAGGAATTGCTGAACAGTTTTCCTCTCACATCAAACTCTGCAGACATGTCATCGGAAATTGAACCTTTGAACGATGAGCTTGAATCTCTTTTAGGAGACTGGGGACTAAAGCATCTTTTACCTGAATTTATTAGTAAGTTAATGGTGTCTAAAAATGCAAGAACTGCTAATTGAAAACCTGACCACCTTTTTTCCTCTCTAATTTTAGACCAACAATTGACGGTTTCCGTACTCAAAGAGATTACTCGCTCGCAGCTGGAAAGAATGTTAAGTTTTTATCCACTTGGTGTCCAGTTCCAGTTGGAAATAAGATTCATAGAATGGCGAAAATCTATTGGCAATCCTGTGGTGTGTTGTGGTGGACCTCCCCCCTCTATGCCCCTCTCGTCAATGTGGTACCTCCATTGACTCCATTGGCCCCTGACAACAAGGTCACACAGTCTCCTGGTAAAAACCTTATACATATTATGAAACCGTAGCTTATGCATAATCATCTATTATTTTTCAGCAACTTTATCTGAAATTTTGCATTCTTCCAATAAGGGGAAAAGACTTATTGAATTTTACAATGAAAAAGGAAATTTTGGCCCTGAACAACGGAGCATTCTTATAAATGTAATAACTTATTATTTTCAAGACGAGAGTTACCATTTACTTTGAAAACCAGTCGAGACATAGAGCTCCAAATATTGGAAAGATTTCCAACTGAAATAATTGTAAGTTAATTGTATATTATGATGTATAGGTATAACAAAAGTACCAACAGTAACAAAAGTAGGTAATGTATAACTTTTAACTGTTTACAGGAATACTATCGTAGTAGCACTGATAAAAGAGGGCGACTGTACGTGAAATATCACAATTCAATATCCACAGAGAGGAATGCTCTAAAAAATAAAAACCAAGAAATGCATCATACAAATGAAAGATCGGTTTAATATGGATTTCGGTATAGCTTTTATTAGTATTCTGTTAATTTTAGTATTCAATACTTTAATTCTACTGTTTTTTTTTAGTACCTGAGGACAATGCCGAGCTTTGTCTTTCATCAATAAAACATGAAAGACTGTCTTCATCTGAAATAGATTGCTTATGGTCAGCATGCCACAAAGCAAGGATGGATTTTATTCGAAAACATTCTATGGTCGACGTTTTAAATACATGGGAGCCGTACAACAAACCGAGCGGTATCGTATGGTACTAAAAATTTTTTGTTATTATAAATAATAAACATTGTAACTTGCAGATTGAAATGGATTTCACACTTGCATTTAACGAAAAATCACTGCTCGAACGGTGGGACTTTGAAGTTAATAAAATTATAAACTTCATTAAAACAAATATCAAAGACAAAAAATGTCTTGCTTTGATAAACGACTTAACCGAAGATTCTAACTCAAGTAATAAAATAAAAAATAAATTAGTTGAAAATTTTATCTAATTACATATTTTTAGACCACCGTGATGCTGTCGTTATTTTGACTTTACAAGCATATTTTGTTCCCACGGCGAGATCAATTAAGAAAGATGCGAATGGGAAAAAAAACGTAATAAATATTCTATAAAGGACGCCCAAGACTCCATACTTTTTATTGGAAAGACACTTCAAGAAGTTGAGGATACAATCAAATTTAAAGTTGAAAGACAGGCAAATCTTCAACCAGCCATTTACTGTGTAGGTTCATTAAAGAAAATTACCGATATTGTTGTTATAATAGAAAATATTAGATACTGTTTTAAATCTATAATCAAAGCACTTGATATATGCTTCAAAGCTATGTATGTCTTCAACTTGTCGCTTCCGGAAGAATCTAAAAATTTTTACTCGTTTGTCGAAAGTCACTTCTACAATCTTAAACCGTCTGTCAAGCTAGACAAAATTTTTATTCTCAAAGAATTTTTAGCACAATGATGTACCTAATTAGGTTTTTTTTTGTAACCCATTTTTAAATAAATTTTGAAATACATATCTTACTGTTTTTACTTTCTTTTACCTTATGAGTTATGAGTTATATATATGAAATTATTCTTTTAAATAAAGAAACAAATTAATGAAAGAATGAATCGATTGCTTTAAACTAAAGACGAGGTTCATTATGTTCTTGAACAAAAGTTGTTCTATTAATGAATTATAATTAAGGTTTTAATAAAAATTTTCAATAATTAAACGAAGGAGTTTCATTAAAAACAAAAACAAAAATTTTTAAATCAATGAAGTAACTACGTTGAACCATGAACGATGGTTCATTGCTTTCAACAATACTATTCCAATAACTATAAAGGTTCATTGATTGTAGTAAACATTATTCCTCACATCTATGATGATATTATTAAAACGGTAAAATAATATTAAGTACAATGAATCTAGATTGTTGAATTATGGAACCATTTACTTATTACGAAAAGATTCATGTGAGCTATTCAAGTAGGATTAATAACATCAATAATTCAAGTTCATTGCTCCAAAGAAATATTCATACCTAAAGTAATTTAATGAAATGCGTTTCATTCTGGCAACAATCCCCGTAATTGGAGCCCTTTTAATGAAAATATTTCATTGAAGCAACTGCATTTTTTTTAATATAACGTCAGTTTTTTTTTCAGTGTA
>JACGAQ010003911.1:0-22474 GCA_014119065.1 Orius insidiosus | reverse complement strand
TTGCAGTATTTTCATCGCTGTGCTGAACCAAATGGGCACAGAGCTCACTCGAACTTGTAAATAACTGCCACAAACTATACATTCGTAGCAGTTATCGCTCAATTTACCTTCATTCCCTGAATGATGCGCTCTGACATGTTCTCGTAAAACTACCCTTTGGTTGAAAGCTTTGGAACAGACAGGACAAACGTAAGGCTTTTCGCCGGTATGGATTCTTTCGTGTTTTCTCAAAGTACCGCCGTCGCCGAAAGCCTTCCAGCAAAACCGACATCCGTACGGCTTCTCCCCTGTGTGTATCCGAATATGGATTTGCTGCGAAGATCTCGAATTGAACGTCTTCCCACATTCCACACAAGGGAAAAGTCTCGACATGTTTAAGTTATGCTCACTCTGTTTATGATACAGTAACGACTTTCCATCCATAAAAAGGTTACCGCAGTCCGAACACAACAAAGTTTGTTTATCCTCATGCGTTGATATGCCTTTAACAATAAATTAATAAATTTTAATAACTTAAAATGTCTACTTACTTCCTAAATGACAGTTTGCTGGTAAATTTTCGACTGCATATAGGACATGACATCATCTGTGGCTCATGTGTCGTCAAATGATAAGTCAAGGTCGGCTGATCTTTAAAAACTTTGTTGCACCGAAGACAACAATGGGTCGAATTATGCCTCAATCTTATGTGATCTCTTAATTCTTCTAAAGTATCAATAACCTAAAAAACAATGAAAATAGTACCATGGGATATTTAAACTCTAGATCTTCAGAATGCCAGAACACACTGAAAGATAGTAGAGTTCAAAAAAAGGTGCACATCAAATGTATTCGTATAACTGCGAATACACCTAGTCGTATAACTGCGAATACACCTATTCGTATAACTGCGAATACACCTAGTCGTATAACTGCGAATACACCTAGTCGTATAACTGCGAATACACCTAGTCGTATAACTGCGAATACACCTAGTCGTATAACTGCGAATAACCTAGTCGTATAACTGCGAATACACCTAGTCGTATAACTGCGAATACACCTAGTCGTATAACTGCGAATACACCTAGTCGTATAACTGCGAATACACCTAGTGTATAACTGCGAATACACCTAGTCGTATAACTGCGAATACACCTAGTCGTATAACTGCGAATACACCTATTCGTATAACTGCGAATACACCTAGTCGTATAACTGCGAATACACCTAGTCGTATAACTGCGAATACACCTAGTCGTATAACTGCGAATACCTAGTCGTATAACTGCGAATACACTAGTCGTAACTGCGAATACACCTATTCGTATAACTGCGAATACTATTCGTATAACTGCGAATACACCTATTATAACTGCGAATACACCTATTCGTATAACTGCGAATACACCTATTCGTATAACTGCGAATACACCTATTCGTATAACTGCGAACCTATTCGTATAACTGCGAATACACCTATTCGTATAACTGCTAATACACCTATTCGTATAACTGCGAATACACCCAACTCTGCTACTTACTTCGTTGCAAAGATAGCAAGCATGGATCCCGATATCTTGGTCATGGTCTGCTCTATGCGCTACTAATTCTTCTGCAGTATTGAATATAATTAAGCAAAGCTGGCACATGTGCTCTTCGTTCAAGTCTATCACTTCTTTAACATTCAATCTAAAAAATAAAATTTGAAATATTATCTTTTTTGATGGGTTAAAATTACCTTTCGTTGACAGGGGCTGGAGGAGGTTTCTTTTTCGACAAAGGACTCATGCGTCCATGTTTTTTGGTTTTGTGCTGTATCAAGAGTCTTTCCGTTTGAAACATTTCGTGGCATTTATCGCATTCGAAAGCAGAGTCGCCAGCGTGAATCATGTTGTGTGACAAAAGGGCTTTTTCTCTGGCGAAACCGACGCCGCAGTGTTGACAAACGTAAGGACGAGCTGGGTCGATGACAGGAAACTTGGAATCAGTTTCTTCAGATTCGACCATTAATCTCATCTCTTCTTCAAGGGCGGATGTAAAGTGAGTATATGTTGGTTCTTAGGTTTCTTTTCAGATAAACCTAAAACGTTTTTCACTTTTTTCTTTTTTTCTTAAGTTTGGCTTTCGCTTCGTGAACTGTAGACAAATTTTCGTAGTCCTCATCGTCTTTAAGAGGATTGTAGGCATGAACTTTCATATGTTCGACAAGATCGTATTTCTTTTGAATGATTTCGAACACAAGTTGCAGTCATGTGGACGTTCTATTTGATGCGACAGCATGTGTACGGTCATCGCCGCTTTTTTGCTGAACCGTCGGCTGCAGAAATCACATGGGTATGGATGAAGTCTTGAATATTCATCTTGGTTCTCCGGAAGCGGTACATCATCTTCGGAACCAGTCCGCATACCCATGTCCATATCATTGCTAAAATCAAATAAACTATTGCCACATTATAAACCACTTTTCTATCAGGGAATTCAAGCATTTGTACAAAATTAGTTATTGCGATGAAAAATTACAAGCTAGTATTAATAGGAAAGGGAAAAAAAAACACCAATAATTGATTTTGTACAGAAAAACAGACTAAAAGCATACCCATTATGTTGATTCTGCCATTGCTGTTCTGTGACTACTTCTTCTTCTGTGACTTGTATTTCGACGTATTCGTCAATTTGAGTTTGAAGGGGATCGTCGGGTTCGATCTTTGGTAAAACTGGGGACGATGGGACGATAATGCAGTCTTTTTCGACGCCGCAGATCTCCTCTTCCATCCCCGTCCCTTCGGACATCCACTCCAAATTGAAACCGTAGCTTTCATCTGGAGTGACCATAGAATTCGCCATGGTAAGACTCATCAGGATTTCGCTGAACACGAATGAACCTGTAAAAGTTCAAAATGAGAAAACCAAGAAAAACAGCGCAAGAGAAAAATCCTTTCAAAAGGGGGGTTTTCTGGAGGAAAATCCAAAGAAAGTCAAGCTCAAAAGTCAGATTTACAAAATCTACTAAAAATGGCTTCAAGAACAGGAAATTAAAAAAAAACGCACAAAAAAATTAGTAAAAAGACATGTTTGAGGTTTTCTCAACGAATATCAAACGCCCCAAAATCAGGTAAAAAAAAGGTTTTCTTAGACAAAAGAAAATCCACGAAAACCTCTTAAATTCTATGAACCAATCAATGACCAGGCATTTATCTAACACCAAATCGAAGAAAAAAACCCAGAAATCTTGAAAAACCAACAAAAACTTAAATGAAACTATAAAAAAATCCTGGAAAAGCGATTTATAAGGAGGAAAAGCGATTTTATATGGAGGAAAAGCCATTTTATAAGTAGGAAAAGCGATTTTATATGGAAGAAAAGCGAAGGGAAAAGCCTGAAATTCAATTAAGGACTGGGGAAAACCCAAGGAAAACGCTTAGATCCATAAGCAAAAGAAATGGTAAAAATGAAACTAATCGGAAAGTTATCAACCTAAAAAAAAAATCCAGAAAAAAAGCCGACAATTCGTCAGAGCAAGGAATACTAGCCACAGACCTGACATTTCATAAAATGTCATCAAATTTGAGATCTTTTTGGTATTTCTTCTCATCCAATGAAAATCATAAATTTTGGACATTAACTTCGTTGGAGGAATTCGAAAGACTCTAAAATACTTTGAAGTAGTTTTAAGAGAAATGAATGAAAAATGTACGGGAAAGACGATGGTAGTTACAACGAAATAACAGAAAGTTTCATTATCTTCCAGTATCATATTTTAGACAAAAGAAAACGAAAAATTAAATTAATTTAAATAATTACGTGTAACGAGAAAAATGAGAAAACGAAAAAAGTGCCGGAACCGGAGAACGGCTTTCTGTAAATGGCAGCCGAAAACGTAATGGAGAAAAGGGCCCAGACGGCGAAGGCGGAGCTCAAAAAACAAATGAATCCCGACGCAGACGAATTATTTAAAGTTTCCCCTATACGCCTCCCATGAAAATGACATTTTTCAAAACGAAAATTTAAAATTTAATTTACGTTATATTTATTGGTTAAATAACCCTAAAGATCGTACAAATACAATTTTTAGAGACGGGAAAACTCCATTTTAGAAGTCGGGAAGTTAACGAGGAGGGCTTTCCACATTCTGCTCGTGGCATAAAAAATGTTTCTAAAACAAACTTTTATAGTCTTTTATTATTAAGAAAAAATATACTACTAACTTAATTATATTTTAAAAATACAATAACGAAGAATAATGTCCAAATTAAACGTTTAAGTCCAAAGCTTTTTTAGCAAACTATCTAAAAGGCACTGATTAAGCGCCAAAATATAAAGTGTTCTAAATATTTAAACTTTTTGTTATTCAAAAACTTTTAGAAAAGAATTAAAAATATGAATATAAAAAAATTTCTGATTTCATTAACCATTTAAACACGATAAATGTATACAAAATGTTGTAAATTGTTATTTTCTCTTTTTTGTAACCTTTTTTAAATTATAGCGGCAATATTATTTCCCGCCAAAAGAAATTAAGACTTTTTAAAAATCTTTATTAAATTTTTTTTTAATACTTCCAATATTTTCTAAAGTCTTCTATTTTTCTACTGATATTTATTTCTTGTTTCTGCGTCTTAAATTTTGTTTATAGATTAATTATCAAGTCAGCACTGAAACTTCGCAGTTGTACCGTTGCGTCGAAAACTTCGCTATCTCTAAACAAATGATTCGCGTATTTACGTGATTGCCTCTTTTGAAAAAATTTGTCCTTGATCGCTCTTTTTTGAAAATTCGTATCTAAAGTTAATCAATTATTTTTTCTTGCTAATTCCTTTTTGTAAAAATGACGGAAAATCAATTGCCTGATATGATCGTTGTCGTAAGTATTTACGTTAGATTTAAACTCATTATTTCTAATTTTTTTAGGATGCTACATCTAAGAAGTTTAAACGTTACCTGGATAATTGGAGAGAAATTTCTGGTTAACTCCGTTTTGCTGTGGAAGAAAAAGCCATACCCCTATGCGATATTCATTATTACTTCTATTGTCTTCATGTAAGTTTAAATTTCCATCTCCTTATATTATTAAAACACAATTTCAGGCAATTCGATATTATGATCCTTCCTTTTGACGACGGTGAGCCTTCTTTTCTATTTTTGAACGTTCTCGATTACTTCGGGCCTCTCGTTACTTCTTCGATTGGAAGCAAGAAAATTGGTCATCGGCTAGAGAGCGGGAGTTAAATGAGATTTGCGAGGCGCTTGCGATGTGTTACATCTCGTTCAAATCTACCTGGAATTCGCTTATCGACGTCAAAAATAAAAGACCAAATTTGGTAAAAACCTCATTTATGGTTACAGAATGAACCAAAAATTTAAAGAAAAACTGTCCAATATTAATTATATTTTATGAAATTTTCAGTACTATCCTTCGGCATTTGTGGCTTCTTGTGTTTTTGCTTGGATCGGAAACACTGTCAATAATTTATTCCTTACTTACCTGCTAGGTAATATCAATAATTTCTTTTTTTGTATATTTTATAAACCTTTTGTAGTGCTCTTCTTCTTGATGCTTCCGGCCCTTGTGCATTATGGATTAGTCGAAAAATATTACCGAAAATGCCTTTCTCAGATGATGAAGACGCTAAAAGGCATCTCAGGTTCAAAGAAGGTTGAATAAACCTTTCAAAAATAAGGATTTTACTAGCGTTTCCTCTTTTCACTTTCCATAATTAAAGACTTTTTTTTAACATTGCCAAAATAATTGTGATTAAAGTATTATCTGTAAAAGAGACCCTTTCTGTGTTCTCTTCCAATTTATTTTTTACTATTCCAAATTGTGATTCGCTTTTCAATGTTGGTTTGATTGTAAATATCAAGTCATTACTTTTAAGGCAAAATTGAAACAATAAAGTCACCATGATCTCTAGACTTAGGGCGTAGTTTTTAAGGATTTTTGCTGTAAATAATTTTTTTTAATGCACCAATTTATTTATTATCTATAATTTTCCTTTAACTACAATCCCGGTGCGTTCGATTTTCAGTTGGTAGTCATGAATAAACTTTTCAATGAATTTCGTTCAATCTTTTTTATTGTGATACCCTCAATGGACTTATGGAGGTCTTATAAGTTTCTCATACTTTTCAATGCTCTCCTTGGTGGGGTTTCGTAGCTAGAAGCCATAACGGAGCTTTTATATTAAAAGGAGGATTATCAAAAAAGAAAATTGAAATTCGTCGTTTAAAATAATTTTTATTAAGAAACTGTAAGTTTAAATTTAAATATCGATAGGCAACCATGTTGGTTATATCGATTATCAGAAACTTTCAATTTTCGTAACTGCCCGATTTGTTTCATTCAAAAAATACTTTCTTTTGTATTCCATCTTTTTTATTCATTTTTTTGTTTCCATTTGTAAAGTTTGGAGCGTCGAAGCTACTTTAACCGTCAGAAGAAATCTTACACATAAAATTCATAGAAAAAAAACGGTGAGTAAAGAAAATTAAAAGTCTAGGTTAAGATTTTGATTTTTTAACTTTGAAATTTTTTTTTTAACTTTTTAGATGTCTAATGTCGAAAACCTTCTCCACAAATAATACGTCAAGTGACCAAGGAGCTCCACGGTTTAGCGGAGCCTCTTGAGGGTATCAAACTTTGTGTTAACGATGAAGATATTTCGGACATTCAAGCTTATATTGAAGGCCCAGGTAATTTTCGACGTCCCCAATTTGATCTTTCCTTCAGCACACAGAAATTCCTAATCTATGTTATCTAGCTGGTCTAAATCCGAATGTGCTGCACCATTCTCAATTGGTGTTGAAGTGGTTTCTATTGTACCTAGCTGGTCAATTCATTTTATCCAGCTGTTTTTCCTTAACCCTTTCGAGACCGCGTTTGACGCCGGATTCTCTGCGGCACTTTTCCCCTCACTTCTCCCCGACCACTCCCAGTGCCCAACAAAGCACAGAGAGCGACGAGTGATGCGACCATCACATAGTTCATTCCTTCCCCAACAGATTGCCAGTTTTTGCATGTCGCTAGCGCCACAGGAAGCAAAGGTATTAAATTTTTTAGAGAGGCTTCCCGCTGGCCAACTCTAGTCGCCTGCGGTCTCAAAAGGGTTAGGCATTTCTTGCATATTAATTCAATCTTCCTGCTGTAGTGGGCTCTATTCCACCCAGCTGGTTAAATCCACTTTATCCAGCTGGTAGTCCCTAAGCTCATATTATGCTCTAAAAATGTTCCTATTGTAGTGGACTTTGTTGCACCTAGCTGGTTAATCCATTTCAACCAGCATGGCGAAATTGTAAGTATTTCAAATATACGAATTTTTTCTCAAAATCAAGTTCAAAATAAAAATACAGTTTGTGGCGTAGCTTCTCTCCTCAGAATCTTCTTAGCTGACAGAGGGTTCTGGGGGTATTTAAAATAATAAAGTTAAATATTGATTGCCCTAAAGAATCCTCTTTATTCTGTTATAAGTTTATATGTAAAAAAAAGCTTTGAAATTAAATATAAAAAAAGATAAGACTCACTCGCTTTAAAAAATAAATTGACAAATTAAGTGATTATTGTTGGAGCTCAGAAGAACTGATGAACTGATGAACTGATCAACTGATGAACTGATGCTTGATGAAGGCGGTTGACGCTTGTATAGATTATTATTTTTTTTTTTCTTTTTTTGAGCAGAAAGAAAAAGCCGAAAAGAAAACTCTCAAATGCCTGCAGGCCGGTCGGTCGAAGAGTGTCCAGATCTCTCTCTTCCTTCGGTCCCCTCTTCTTTCTTCACCACCACCCAGCTTCCTCCTTAAACCGCTAGATGGCGGCACTGGTCCCGCCTTTTTCTTCAATTAATTTGTCTTTAAAATTATATTAATCTGTTATAAATATTCCCTCTCCTCGGGAAAAGGAAAAAAAAAAAAAAAAAAAAAAAAAAAAGGAAAAATCATGTACTTATGGTGAGCCATTGTGATTAAATAAATACAAATGGTGAGTCTTCATGTAATCTTGTTAAGGATTCCTTAGAATGTTATATTATATATGTATGGGGAAAAAAGGTTATACTATGAACGTTTTAATTGAGAGATATGTGCCTGAATTGTTATGGTAGGGTCGTCGATTGATTGAATTAAGTAAGAAACTTGGTTAAATATTTTTAAAATTTTATATGGCCCTGAGAATTTATTTGCCAATGACGATTGAATTTTTTTGGCTTTGTTTGATAAAATATAGGTCTTTCTGAAGACTAAATCTCCGACCTTAGGGAGCTGGTCCCTCATCGAGTCCTTGGCAAATTCTTTTCTTCTGAGATTGTTGGACTTTAGCAGGTTTTTATAGGTATCCTTCAGGATCGTTTCGAGGCCCTCGCCACTCGTGGCTAAGAGTGAATCCTCCAGGTTGAGCTTGAGGATCAAGGGGTGCTGAGTCTCGCGCCCCAGGAATACTCTAGCAGGCGCATGCTTTGTGGACTCATGCACACTTGAATTGAGGGCTGATATAAATAGAAACATGTTGTCCTCCCAGTTCCTGTGGGAATCGCTGTGGAACGCCCTGATTGACTTTTTGACACCCTGTATGTATCGTTCCGCAAGGTTTGCCTGCGGATAATGGACGATATTTGCGATATAAGTTATACCAAGGTCGAAACAAAAATTTTTAAATGCAGCCGATCTAAAACATGACTGCCGATCGGTGATGATATGGGATGGCATACCGTGTTGTGCAAATATGTAATTTTTTAGGATCCTCTTCACAATCTCCGCCGTGGTGTTGCGGCATGGGATTGCGAAGAGGAACTTTGAAAATCCGTCCACTGCGATAAAGATGAATTTATTACCATTTGTTGACGTCGGTAGTGGACCGACAAAATCCACGTACAACCTTTCGAAAATTCGGGAAGGTGGTGTGCTCTGTAATATATGAGGATAAGGATGAGAGTTTGGTTTGATCCGAGAGCAAATGTGACAAGAGGCGACTTTGTTCGCCACGTCCTTTCTCATACCTTTGTAGGTGAAAAGAGCCTTAAGACGTGCGATAGTCTTTTGACGACCTAAATGAGCCCCATAAGAGCCAACATGATAGTACTGGAACAGCGCATCTTTCATGCTCTCCGGCACTAGGAGCTTTTTTGCTGAAAGATTGCCTGGCTGAGAAAGGTATACTAATCCCCTAATAACTTGCAGCGAAGGGTCGTTTGCCTTAAGTCTATCAGAAATTCCCTGATCAGATCTTTGAATATTTCCGAAATCTGCGAAAAGGGAGGGGATGTTTTTTAATGGTGAGGTAAAAAAAATGATGTCGTTTTCCTCTTCATTGATTTGGGCCACCTCGGAATGGTCAGCGAACCTTGAAAGGTAATCAGCTACCGTGTTGCACTTTCCTTTCACGTGGTGGATGTCGAAGCTAAACGAATCGAGCTCTGTAATCCATCGGATAGCGGGATTACTGGAGACTCTGGATCGATCTCCTTTCAGAAATGCAGCTAACCCGCTGCAGTCTGTATATAGGTGAAATGGCTTGTGAGCAAGAAAATGTTTAAAATGCCTAAGACTTAAAATCACAGAGAAGAGCTCTTTTTTGTATGTAGAGTAGTTTTTTTCAGATTTACCGAGTTTTTTCGAATAAAAGGCTACCGGCTGAATTAAGCCCTTTGAGTCTTTTTGGGCAAGTAAGCTTCCCACCGCATAGCTCGAAGCATCGGTGTATAAAAGGAAGGGTACATTGAAATCTGGAGTGGCCAGAACTGGTGGGTTCATTAAGGAGCTCTTCAGTGTGTCGAATGCCACCTGACATTCGAACGTCCAGACTAGATCGGCACCTTTTGTCTTCAAATTGTGTAAGGGAGCTGAAATTTCCGAATAATTCGGAATAAATTTCGCAAAAAAGGCGCATGCCCCTAAAAAAGACAAGGTTTCCTTCAATGACCTTGGTGGAGCTATTTTTGAGATGGCTTCTATACGCTGGGAGTCTATTGTGATGCTGTTATGAGAAAGAAGATGTCCCAGATATGTAACCGATGTACATAGAAATCTAGTCTTGTCGGGATGTACAGTTAGACCTGATTGACGTAAAATAGTTAATACCTGCGATATGTGGGTCATATGCTCCGACTCTGTGGGCGAATAAATAATAATGTCGTCGATATAATTCCAGACGAATTTATATTTCACAGGGGCGAGTATCTTTTCTAAGTACTCCGTTATTGCTTGGGAACCAAGGCTTATCCCCATTGGGACTCTACGGTATTGGAAATGACCGAATGGCGTTTTAAAGGCTGTATACTTTTTTGAATCGGGATCCAGGGGCAATTGAAAAAAAGACTGGGATAAGTCGAGAATTGTGAAAAATTTTGCCCCGATTATATGTTGGAAAACGTGATCTATGTGGGGAAGCGGCCATGCCGAGAACAAGATGACCTCGTTTAGTTTTTTAAAATTGACCACGAGCCGTTTTTTTGATGTGCCCTTCTTGGACACTAGGAAGGCTGGTGAAGCCCAAGGAGAATGACTCGCTTCTATAACTCCTTCCTGCAGCAAATCATCGATTATTTCTCGCATTGCCTGCAGGTCTAGCGGGTTTAGCGGGTATGCCGCCTGATTTATCGGAGGCACCCTTTTGACATGAATTGTCAATTGGAAATCCTTCGCTTTGCCGATGTGTTCATTAAGCACGTCAGGATATGAATTTATAAAGTGATTTTTTACGGATGACGGCTCAAATTCGACAGAAGGAAATTTGGTATTTGAGAGGATTAGTTCTGTCCTCTCCGACAAGTGATTTGGGTCCTCAGATTCTAAGCGAGCCATTAAGCTAGCGTTTTTTGATGATTCGTCATCGGACTCTGAAAGTAGTCTATAGTCCTTTAAAGGGTTATTGGCGAAGGTGATTAACCCATCGCCTGAATTTAAATTTATTTCTGCCATTTTCATAAAATTAAAGCCGAGGATGACAGGCACCGGCATCTTTGGCATGACAAAAAATGGTAATGTCCAAGTAAGATTTTTTAATTTCAATTTTAAATCCCCCCTCCCCGTGAACTGTACAGTCTCCCCCGCTACTGAAACAACTGTCTTGTTGTTTACCGGAGTGAATGACTTCAAAGATCTGCTGCCCACCAAGTCTAGAAATTGCTGCGACAATGCGTTGACAGTACTGCCCGAGTCGAGAAGGGCTGGAGTCGCACGATTGCAGATGGTTACTTGGATAAAGGGCAGAGAGCCTAAGGTCGAGGGGGAAGGGTTGGGGGGATATCTAGTTTTTTGCTTTTGATTTTTTTGATTTTGTTTCTGGTTGGGGCTGAGCAGATGGTTCTTTCTCCTTTGGAGGAGCGACCAAGTCTCGCAGCTTCATAACCAGTTCTATGTTTTCTGCTAGGGCTGCCAGAGAATGCTGTTCCTTTTTAAAGGGGACGTTTTTTGTCTTTGCATATCCCTGGTTTTTTCCTTTTTGGAATTGGTTGTTTTTTTGACGGCCATATTGGCTGTCTTCTACATTGTTTTCTCTATGGGTATTAACCCATTGGGTATTTTTGTATTGACGTTTCGGTTGGGTGTACCGGGAGGAATTTTTGTTATGGTAACTATTACTATTATTATTTTTATAGCCATTACTGCTATGGAATTTAAAATTTTCCGAGCTTTTGTCTTGAAAAAATCTTTGAGCGACATTGGTTTCATACTCTTCCCCGTATCTTTCATTCAAGCTAATTTCCGCTCCCTTTACCTTTTGCCTCAGCTGATTTATCGTGAAAATATTATCAGTTGAGCCCATTAATAAAAGGTAGTTGGGGTGAATAGCTCCTAAAATCGATGCCACTATGTGGCGATCGTTTTTCTCGCCGAATAGCCTAGCTAGCAAAAGCTGGGAGTCTACAAATGGGCGAAGGGGTAGGGTTGCCTTTTGAGGAGCAAAAAGGAATTTAGACTTTGCCTGAGCGAGCTGACGGGGGGTCATTGCTTGTGACACTAGAGCCTCAGCGAAAACATCAAAATTCAGACCTTCGTGCTTGAGAGCGGTATATATACTCGGCACTCGACTGATCTATGGTGTTTTCAGCCACTATACGCAATATGGTTTTTATTTTCTTGGAATATCGATATGCGATTGGGGCTATCTTCATGAGGAAATACACTATTGAATTTGGTTGATATGGCTTAAAAACTGGAATTTTTTCAATTTGTCTAATTATTCTTTTGGACATATGTTCACTGTTCGAGGGACGATGAGGTCCTCTTGACCGGTCGTCCGAAGAATCCGTAGAAGACGCTGCGTCTATATCTGATTCGATACGGAACGAAAATCCACCTAGACCTTCTTGATTCCCAGAAAAATCTAATGGCTTAACATCATTCTCAGCCCTTCTTTCTGTCGAAGCAAGGGGACCCATTTCGGACACGGCATCAATCCTAGCGGTCAAATTGTCATTTATCGACTGAATTCGTACATTAATTTCCTCATTAACGCACGAAATTGAGGATTCTATCTTCGCCTTTAGTGTCGAGACATTTTCCTCAATTTCTTTTTTTACCGAATCAATTTTTTTGGTTAGTACATCGTTTACGTGGATCACTTTCTTATCTACCTTGGTAAGGTCATCCCTCATTCCTACCATGTATTTCTCAAAATTGCCTAATTTAGTGGTAAAAGAGGTGAAACTCTCTCGGGTTGACAACTCCAGGGACTTTAACGACCTCCTCAATATTTGCATCGATGCCTTGTCGGAACAACATGGCCCTTGCCACTTTTCTTTCCGTTCCTTTGTTAGTTTTTTGTAATTTTCCACTGTAATTTGACTGCAAGGCAAATGAACCTGCTCTTTGCAAGTGGAACAAACCCCAAATTCCTGGAGATCAGCCTCCACATTACATTCGCTACAGAGCATTGCAGGCATGGCGCGAGACTCAGAAGCTGGAAAATTGCAAAGGGGACTTTAAGCCGACAAATTCAAGGCGAGGGGATCGAAACTGAATTGTCTATTTAAAATAGTGAAGTCTTAAATCAACCCAAAAAAAAAGAATTTGATGGAGATAATAAAAATAAAAGGAAAGGGAAGAAAATTATTTATAATTTAATGAATAAAAAATTTTTTTGAACGAAGAATTATTTCCGAACGTAGGCAGTGAGATAAGAAAGTGACTAATCCTAGAGTTTGAACTGTCCGGAGTTGTCCGGCTAAAAATAGATGACCTAATTTTTTTTATTTAAGAAATTTAAGAAATTATTCAAACCTGAAAATTTAATAAAAAATAATACTCCTTCGACTAAATGAAAAAATAAAAAAAAATAAAAAACTCTCTTCTAAAAAAAAAATTAAAATTCAGAGCACATTTCTCACGATATTACTCAATAAAAAAAAATTTTAAACACTCTCAGAACCGTCCGCAGTAACCACGCTCTGCTACCACTTTTTGTGGCGTAGCTTCTCTCCTCAGAATCTTCTTAGCTGACAGAGGGTTCTGGGGGTATTTAAAATAATAAAGTTAAATATTGATTGCCCTAAAGAATCCTCTTTATTCTGTTATAAGTTTATATGTAAAAAAAGCTTTGAAATTAAATATAAAAAAAAGATAAGACTCACTCGCTTTAAAAAATAAATTGACAAATTAAGTGATTATTGTTGGAGCTCAGAAGAACTGATGAACTGATGAACTGATCAACTGATGAACTGATGCTTGATGAAGGCGGTTGACGCTTGTATAGATTATTATTTTTTTTTTTCTTTTTTTGAGCAGAAAGAAAAAGCCGAAAAGAAAACTCTCAAATGCCTGCAGGCCGGTCGGTCGAAGAGTGTCCAGATCTCTCTCTTCCTTCGGTCCCCTCTTCTTTCTTCACCACCACCCAGCTTCCTCCTTAAACCGCTAGATGGCGGCACTGGTCCCGCCTTTTTCTTCAATTAATTTGTCTTTAAAATTATATTAATCTGTTATAAATTTCTCAAAAAATTCTCAAATCTAATAAAATGGGTAGAAAAGTAACAGAAAATACAATAAATTTTGAAGTAAACTTACATTTTGAAGGGCGGATGGGCGAAATTCAAAATTGAGAACAAAAAGGGACGCGAAGGAGACCAAGACGCCATTTTGAACTAACCACTATTGCCAACACTGCCGCCAACCACAGTCTTCTCGACCATAAAATACAAAAACGTATCCAATTTTAAGTAGGTATACATATTTCAAAAATGAATAAATAAAAATGCTCCTACTATTTAAACTATTAAAAAAAACATTGTTTGGGTTTTTTGTTTTTTTGCAATAAAATGTTATCACTTATCAGTTATCACAGGAAAAAAGGCGCGAAAAATCTCAAAACGCCGGGTGAGCTATCAAGCTTAATTTTTGAAGCTTTTAAATAGAGCATTTTTATTTCTTTATATTTTAAAAGTACCTATATTGAAGTATATACTTAAAATTGGATATTTTAGTATTTTGTGGAGCAACGTCTAGAAGGGCAAAGTTGGCAGCGGTGGTTAGTTCAAAATGGCGTCTTGGTTTCATTTGCGTCCCTTTCAGTTCTCAATTTTAAATTTCGGCCATCCGCCCTTCAAAATGTAAGTTTACTTCAAATTTATTGTATTTTCTGTTACTTTTCTACACATTTTATTTGTTTTGAATAAAATTTTGTGAAAAACATGGCGTAACAAAATTGAAATCCGTTTTAGGGGAAGGGTCGTAGAGGGAGATCTGTGCCGATCATGAGTTTGTCTATTGTGCCGGCCGGCCGTCGCTAAGTTTCCTGCAGAGACAATTTTCTGCAGAGAGCAATATTTTTCAAGATTTTTAGGAAAAACTTAAAAAAATTTAAAATGACAAAAAAAAATTCCTACTTTCCCTCCAGCGAGAAAATGACCTAAATAAAAGTTGTAGATGATAAAATTCCCTACAAGATTGTTTTTATACGATTTTTTGATAGGACGAATATTTAAGGAGATGTGAGGCTTCAAAGTTAAACTAATAATTCTATCGAGCCCGTATCAAAAGTTTAAAAGCCTCATATCTCCTTAACGGTTTTTCATACGCTAAAAACATATAAAATCATTTTTGTAGCAAATTTGTTCTTTACAACTTTTATTTAGCCAATTTTCTGCAGAAAGCATATTTTTCGTTTTAAAAGACAATTTATTCCAATATGTGCATAACATGTATGCTCAAGTATCTCGACTCAGCAGCCACCTGCGAAAGCAATTTTCCCGATACGCGCTTTCTCCCAAGTTAAAAACATGGAAGAAATGGAGAGGGGGAAAAATTGTTTATTTTTATAACTCTATCTAGATGGCGCTGGTGACGAAAGTGCTATTGAAACCGTTGTTTGTTAACTGTCAGATAAGGGAGTCCAGTCAAGATCGTCCGAGATTTCAAACTTGCAACACTGTCAAAACTTTTCTTTTTTCATTGTCAGGCTTGCCAACAATTTGTCATAGATGCAACGAAAAAAAGGCGGGATGGGGGTGTTGACCATCAATAATAAAACAGTGTTGTGTGAAGTAATAAAACAGTGTTGTCAACAAAATTAGGTTAGGAGGGTGCCCACCATTTGACGACCCCTCCGCGATTTCGAAAACTTGCACCAATCAATATCGAGGCCGACCCACCCGGCTCATTCATCTCCCGACGGTATACACAAATCCTTTTCGCCTTTTTGAGCCGATGGGGAATGAAAAAAAGTATAATTTTTGAAAATTCCTTTTTTGTAATGGTGGTCGATTAAGTTGTAGGCCCTGGAAGTATATGGAGAGAACGTGCTTGGAAGATGTGAAAGGTCATCTGGGAAATAAAAGTGGACTGTCATCATATCCTTCGGGGACCCCTCCGAGATTTTTATCAACTGGAAGTAAATGATGCAGAGTCCTCGATCACCCACCCACGAGCCATTTTTTGCTCTGTCGTAATGGTCTCGATTAAGTTATAGGACTGGAAGTATGGAGAGAACGTGGAAGATGTGAAAGGTCTTCTGGGAAAAGTGGACTGTCACCTCGGGGACCCCTCCGAGATTTTTATCAACTGCCCCAGAGTCCTCGATCACGGACCCACGAGCCATTTAAAAAAGGAAATTAGGTCAATTGTGATGGAGTACTCTCGACACATGTTTTCTCCCTCACGCTTGTCTATGGCATCTGCCCAAAAGGCGAAAAAGCGGGGCCTAAGTGAGATTGAGGGCTGGGAGGGGTTGGCACTTCTGTTTGCTCTCACCCTAAAAGAAATTCGAGAAAATAAAAGCTCCCCGAAGAAATCCACACCCAATTTATCCAAAAAACGCCTTATTTTTTTTTTCAAATGTCATGTTTTTTTAACTTTTGATACGGGCTCGATGGGATTATTAGTTTAACTTTGAAGCCTCATATCTCCTTAAATATTGGTCCTATGAAAAAAATTAATAAAAACAATCTTGTAGATAATTTATCACCTACAACTTTTATTTTATAATATTTTCGATAAGATGCATATTTTTTGAGATATGAGCGAAAAACCGAGAAAAGGTTAATTGTAACTCATGGTATCTTCCGCCAGGGGTGCTTAGAAATTCCATTTCTTCTCGAGATATCGAGAAAATATGGATTTCGGCAAAAATTTGTTTAAATAAATGTTGTAGTAGACAAAATTTGCAACAAAATTGCGTTTGTACGTTTTTCGCGTATGATGAGCCGTTAAGGAGATATATTGATTTTAAACTTTTGATACGGGCTCGATAGGATTATTAGTTTAACTTTGAAGCCTCATATCTCCTTAAATATTGGTCCTACGGGAAAAACATAAAATCAAATTTGTAGGGAATTTTAACAGCTACAACTTTTAGTTAGATAACATTTTCGATACGACGCATACTTTTCGAGATATGAGCGAGAAACTGAAAAAAGTATGGTTTCAAATATTTTTTTCATCTAGAAAAGACATAATTAATGGTTTCGAATCCTTTGTGGAGAAAACGAGGGCTTTTCCAATTATTCTGAAAATGTTTTCCCACCTATAGAAATCCCCTCCTTTTGTGGTTACCTTTTAACTTATAAAACAATGTTTAATTAATGCTTTTTTGCACATTTTAAAATTATATTAAACAAAAAAAGTTAAATCAATAGTTGGGAGATATTCTCCGTTTGCATGACACAGGACGTTCTATAAATTATGAGCTCTACGAGAAAAGAACGGAATGGGAAAAACATTTCGGCCCAGAACGTGAATCTATAAAAAGAAAGGACATATTTTATTAAGCACAAAACGTTACAACTCTCAGTTTTTCGCTCATATCTCAAAAAGTATGCGTCCTATCTAAAATGTTACCTAAGTAAAAGTTGTAGCTGTTAAAATTCCCTACAAAATTGGTTTTATATGTTTTCTCGTAGGACCAATATTTAAGGAGATATATGGCTTGAAAGTTAAAACCAATAATCCCATCGAGCCCGGATCAAAAGTTTAAAAGCCTCATATCTCCTTAACGGTTCATCCTACGCGAAAAACATACGAAATAATTTTTGTTGCAAATTTTGTCTTCTGCAACTTTTATTTAAGCAATTTTCTGCTAAGAGCAATATTTTTCGAGATATCTGGAAAGTTCATTTTATTTTTACATTTTCTCGCTACAAAAGTGGACTTCTTGCCAGCGTATCTATTTAGAGAATTCCAGAATTTAGAGTCCATGTTCAAATAGAATTTATGCTTCCCAGAAATAAACAAATTATTTTATGATAGTTAATAAAAAGGATGAAATAATTTTTTTCCCCATTCATTTAATTAATTATTTCTTTCATATCTACCCACGCGAAGGTGAAACCTCAAAATTAGATTAACCTCACGCGACGTCTATTAAAAAAAAAACAACCTAAAAGTCATTTTACAGAGATTTTCATTTATTTCATTCCAATTTAGATAAAAGGAAGTTTCTATTTTAAAAAAATTAAATTTTGACAGTTTTTCTTAAAAAATCATGAAAAATAGTGCTCTCAGAAGAAAATTGCTTAAATAAAAGTTGTAGAGAAGAAAATTTGCAACAAAAATGATTTTATTTGTTTTTCGCGTAGGATGAACCGTTAAGGAGATATGAGGCTTTTAAACTTTTGATACGGGCTCGATAGGATTATTAGTTAAACTTTAAAGCCTCATATCTCCTTAAATATTCGTCCTATCAAAAAAACGTATAAAAACAATCTTGTAGGGAATTTCATCATCTACAACTTTTATTTAGGTCATTTTCTCGCTGGAGGGAAAGTAGGGAATTTTTTTTTTGTCATTTTTCATTTTTTTTCAACCCCTGTTGGTGACGGAGTGGAAATTTATTCCTGAATTAGAATTTTTAGGGCGGGGGAGTAAAATTAGAACGTCAGAAGGAGTGATTACAAGACAAAAAAAAATGTTGGCAGGCCTGGAAAAGGATCGAACTATGTTGGCACCCCTGGGGGACTTTTTATTATACATAATCCGGAATAAAAACAAAAAATTGCCCTCTCTGAGGGTATTTTCGTAAATAACTTACGATCTTTAATATTTTACAAGCAATCCACTTTAGGCCCTTCCCCAGGTGATTTCCCACACTTTTACCCTCCTTTCCCCCCCCCCAGTTTTCCTAAAAAATTACGCCAAAAAGTGAGTCCTTGATCACTAATCTACGTACTGTGCTTCTCCCGAAACCGTTCATGGAGGGTAATACGTTGCAAAAATCTTGAAAAATATTGCTCTCAGAAGGAAATTGCTGAAATAAAAGTTGTAGAAAAAAACATTTGCAACAAAAATGATTTTATATGTTTTTCGCGTAGGATGAACCGTTAAGGAGTTTTGAGGATTTTAAACTTTTCATACGGGCTCGATAGGATTAGTTTAACTTTGAAGCCTCATATCTCCTTAAATATTGGTCCTTCAAGAAAAACATATAAAAGCAATTTTGCAGAAAATTTTTACAGCTACAACTTTTACTTAAGTCATTTTCGATAGGACGCATAGTTATCGAGATATGAGCGAAATACTGAGAAACGTGGAGATTGGGAGTGAAAAGATTGCTTTTTGGTTAAAAACTAGGGTATTCTCCGGGTCATTAGTGGCTGGGGCGTATCGTTAATCTAATGCTGATTACACGCTCCGTTCCACCCGCTTTAAGCCAACAATAACCTCCCGGGGAAGACATTTTTTGCTCGCCGAAAAATGAGAACTTCAAACTTTCGGAGTACCAACTGGACAAAAACCTACGGTCCATGGAGAACCATCATTCTACGATCTGTGAAGAATTGTTAACTAAATTGAATTTATACGTTTTTCGCGCAGAATGATTGTAGGTTAAGAAGATATATTGGTTTTTAAACTTTTAATCCGGGCTCGGTGGAATTATTTGTTTTAACTTTCTAGCCTCATATCTCCTTAAATATTGGTCCTATGAAAAAATTAATAAATACAATCTTGTAGATACTTTTGTCGCCTACAACTTATATTTAAATAATATTTTCGATATGAAGCATAGTTTTTGAGATATGAGCGAAAAACCGAGAAAAGGTTAGTTGTAACTCATGGTATAATCCGCCAGGGGTGCTTAGAAATTCAATTTTTTCTCGATATCTCGAAAAGTATGGATTTTGGCAAAAAATTGTCTAAATAAATGTTGTAGCAGACAATATTTTCAACAAAATTGCATTTATACGTTTTTCGCGTAGGATGTGCCGTTAAGGAGATATGAGGCTTTTAAACTTTTGATATGGGCTATAGGATTATTAGTTTTAACTTACAAGCCATATATCTCCTTACATATTGGTCCTACGAGAAAAACAAATAAAACCAATTTTGTAGAAAATTTTAACAACTACAACTTACTTAAGTCACATTTTCGATAGGAAGCATTGTTATCGAGATATGAGCGAAAAACTGAGAAACGTGGAGAGTTCGTTGTAACTCATGGTGTGCTTAACTAAAAAAATAAGTCTAAGCAGAAACGTGCCTAACTAAAAGTTTTAGAGAACAAAATTTGCAACAAAAATAATTTTATATGTTTTCGCGTAGGATTAACTGTTAAGGAGATATGAGGCTTTTTAACTTTTGATCCGGGCTCGATGGGTATTAGTTTTAACTTTCAAGCCTCATATCTCCTTAAATATTCGTCCTATCAAAAAAACGTATAAAAACAATCTTGTAGGGAATTTTGTCATCTACAACTTTTACTTAGGTTACATTTTCGATAGGACTCATAGTTTTCGAGAAAAATGAAAATTTCAATCTTTCCGAAGAATCAACTGGACAAAAACCACCGTAACTTTTAAATTGTTCGTCGACTAAACACAATTTTTCCCCCTTTTTGTGAGCGCAAAAAAAACCGGTTTGTTTATGCAATCTGATACTTAAGTGTCGCACAGCAAACACGCGATCATGAAATAAAATGTTGCAGTAAAAAAAATGGCGGAAAGTTTTCTTTTAAAAACGTATTTGGGCGAAAGAGGGAAGCTTCGATGAGGCGGAGTTTATTAGATTTGCCGCCAACGGTCGAACGCTTTCACAAGCTGTGAGAGAAAACGATTTACGGGCCGATTACAAGGAGCTTATCCCACGACGGGTGGTCTCGAGGCCTTTAATCAAACCTCGGATTAGTAATAAAAACACTTCTTTTGCTTGGCCACTTCAAAATCGACGTCCCGAAGCTCCCTCTGGTCGAAATCAAAGATAGATCGACTATCGAAAACTAGTCGACAAAAAAGCCTATATTCGACAGCTCATATCTCTGTAACTACTTGCCCTACAGAATTGCTCAAGCGCTTAAATTTTAAAATTTGATTCTCTTTCATTTTGTACTTAGTGGTGATGGTCGTAAACCAGCTCGTTTCGGAGATACAATCAAAAATGTAAAAAAAAGTCTGAAAATTTTTTAGGATTTTATTTTTTGCTCTAAGAGATGCATCTTTACTTTCCACGTCTAGTTTTAGGTCTTTTTTGATTTCTGAACCTAAATGACGCAAAAGACCCCTTTCTGGGTGAAAATCAAAGCAAAATGCTCTACGGAAAACTAGTCGACAAAAAAAAGCCTATATTCGACAGCTCATATCTCAGTTACTACTGGCCCCACAGAGTCGCTCAAGCGCTTAAATTTTACAAAATTCAATTTTCTTTCATTTTGTACTTCGTTTTTATGGCCGTAAACCAGCTCGTTTCAGAGATATCATCAAAAATGTTAAAAAATCCCAAAAATTTCGATGTTTTTCGGGTTTTTATGCATGAAGTCGACATATATTCAGTCGGCGTTATTTAAATTCATGATGGGCAACTCAAATATGCATTTTTCAAATATTGCTTCTCAATAAAACTCAATAAAAAGACCCCTTTCTGGGTGAAAATCATAGGTAAATGAACTACGGAAAAACTAGTCGACAAAAAAGCATATATTCGACAGCTCATATCTCGGTTACTACTTGCCCTACAGAGTCCCTCTTGCGCTTAAATTTTACAAAATTCAATTTTCTTTCATTTTGTACTTCGTTTTCCTGGTCGTAAACCAGCTCGTTTCAGAGATATCATCAAAAATGTTAAAAAATCTGAAAAATTTCGATGTTTTTTGCGTTTTTCTACATGAAGTCGACATAAATTCAGTCGGCGTTATTTAGATTCATGATGGGCACCTCAAAATATGTGTTGGACTATATAAATTGTAAAGTTTCATCACGTCTTATTATACAGGGTGGTTCAAACTTTATAAGGGTTCCACAAAATTCCACAAAACGTTGAAAATTGTCTAAATTTTTAATATAAACGATTGTCCCCTGAAGATTCGCCTTCCTAATTCCTTCATCAAACTATTTTCATTAATTTTAAACATTCAAAGAGAACTTGAGAAAGTTTTGAAGTCAAATTTTCAACGGTCGTTTTCCTTTTCGTTAATAAATTACGTTCGATCGGTGAAGTCGACGAATTCCATGGCATTATGGCATAAAATGGGCGTTTTCCTTTTTTTTTTCCTATCATCTTTAAATAGTGAAGGTTCATTTTTCGTAGGAGGAGATTCTAAAAAAAGAAAGGTGGCTGGGAGATTCCTCCCGGGCGTCGACATCCAGACCTTTGACAAATGGCCTGTTCCATCCTAAAAAAATTTCTAAAAAAAAGTTTATCGGAAATCAATTGCGGCCTTCATTATATATTATTTAAGGTGGGGGAGAAAAAGTGGAACGTCAATATTATCCATTTTCGTCGAAAAATCGTTAGATGGAAAGATAGGTGAGATTACCGTCGAGCAAAACGTTTCCTTCCTCCTTTATCAGAAATTCAAATTAGACGAATAATTAGATTCAAAATGTTTCCGACTTTCGGGCTTGGAATTTTCAAATTTTAACTAAATCCTTTGAATTTTTCATAATTTATAATATTTGAAAAATGCTTATTTTAAGTCGCCCCATTATGAATTTAAATAACGCCGACTGAATTTATGTCGACTTCATGCATAAAAAGCCGAAAAACATCGAAATTTTTCGGATTTTTTTATATTTTTGATGATATCTCTGAAACAAGCTGGTTTACGGCCATGAAAACAAAGTACAAAATGAAAGAAAATTGAATTTTG
>JACGAQ010003910.1:0-22510 GCA_014119065.1 Orius insidiosus | reverse complement strand
CACGCCGAAAAATTGCCATGTTTGGCTGTTTTTTCGCCAAAACACCACGTTTGGCTGATGTGCCGCCAAAATAGCCGTTTTGGCTGATGTCCGCCAAAATAGCCACGTTTGGCTGGGATTTGTACCGCCAAATTTACCCAAAATAGCCACATTTCGTTGTTCCCGGCTAAATCGCCAATTTGGGCTGTTTTTCCGCAAAAATCGCCATATTGGGATGTTTTACGCCGAAAATTGCCATGTTTTGGCTGTTTTTTCGCCAAAACCACCCGTTTTGGCTGATGTGCCGCCAAAATAGCCACGTTTTGGCTGATGTGCCGCCAAAATAGCCGCGTTTTGGCGATGTGCCGCCAAAATAGCCACGTTTTGGCTGCCGCCAAAATCGCATTTTGGCGGATTTTGCCGCCAAAATAGCCGCGTTTTGGCTGATGTGCCGCCAAAATGCCGCGTTTTGGCTGATGTGCCGCCAAAATAGCCGTTTTGGCTGATGTGCCGCCAAAATAGCCCGTTTTTGGCTGATGTGCCAAAATAGCCACGTTTTGGCTGAGTACCGCCAAATTACACCAAAATAGCCACATTCGGTTGTTTCCGCCTAAAACGCCATATTTGGGCTGTTTTTTCCGCCAAAAATCGCCATGTTTGAATGTTTCACGCCGAAAATTGCCATGTTTGGCTGTTTTTTCGCCAAACCCACGTTTTGGATGATGTGCCGCCAAAATAGCCACGTTTTGGCTGATGTACCGCCAAATTTACACCAAAATAGCCACATTTCGGTTGTTTCCCGCCTAAATCGCCATATTTGGGCTGTTTTTCCGCCAAAAATCGCCATATTTGGAATGTTTTCACGCCGAAAATTGCCATGTTTGGCTGTTTTTTCGCCAAAACCACCACGTTTTGGCTGATGTGCCGCCAAAATAGCCGCGTTTTGGCGGATGTGCCGCCAAAATAGCCACGTTTTGGCTGATGTACCGCCAAATTTACGCCAAAATAGCCACATTTCGGTTGTTTCCCGCCTAAAAACGCCATATTTGGGCTGTTTTTCCGCCAAAAATCCCATGTTTGGAATGTTTTCACGCCGAAAATTGCCATGTTTTGGCTGTTTTTCGCCAAAAACCACGTTTTGGCTGATGTGCCGCCAAATAGCCGCGTTTTGGCTGATGTGCCGCCAAAATAGCCCGTTTTGGCTGATGTGCCGCCAAAATAGCGCGTTTTGGCGATGGCCAAAAATAGCCATTTGGGATGTGCCGCCAAAATAGCCGTTTTGGCTGATGTGCCGCCAAAATAGCCGCGTTTTGGCTGATGTGCCGCCAAAATAGCCACGTTTTGGCTGATGTACCGCCAAATTTACCCAAATAGCCACATTTCGTGTTTCCCGCCTAAACGCCATTTTGGCTGTTTTTCCGCCAAAATCGCCATGTTTGGAATAGCCACGTTTGGCGGATGTGCCGCCAAAAATAGCCACGTTTTGGCTGATGTACCGCCAAATTTACGCCAAAATAGCCACATTTCGGTTGTTTCCCGGCCTAAACGCCATATTTGGGCTGTTTTTCCGCCAAAAATCGCCATTTGGAATGTTTTCACGCCGAAAATTGCCATGTTTTGGCTGTTTTTTCGCCAAAACCACCACGTTTTGGCTGATGTGCCGCCAAAATAGCCGCGTTTTGGCTGATGTACCGCCAAAATAGCACGTTTTGGCGGATGTGCCGCCAAAATAGCCACGTTTTGGCTGATGTACCGCCAAATTTACGCCAAAATAGCCACATTTCGGTTGTTTCCCGGCCTAAATCGCCATATTTGGGCTGTTTTCCGCCAAAAATCGCCATTTGGGATGTTATTACGCCAAAATTGCCATGTTTTGGCTGTTTTTTCAAAACCACCACGTTTTGGCTGATGTGCCGCCAAAATAGCCACGTTTTGGCTGATGTACCGCCAAATTTACGCCAAAATAGCCACATTTCGGTTGTTTCCCGGCCTAAATCGCCATATTTGGGCTGTTTTTCCGCCAAAAATCGCCATATTTGGGTGTTTTCACGCCGAAAATTGCCATGTTTTGGCTGTTTTTTCGCCAAAACCACCACGTTTTGGCTGATGTGCCGCCAAAATAGCCGCGTTTTGGCGGATGTGCCTCCAAAATAGCCACGTTTTGGCTGATGTACCGCCAAATTTACACCAAAATAGCCACATTTCGGTTGTTTCCCGCCTAAAACGCCATATTTGGGCTGTTTTTCCGCCAAAATCGCCATGTTTGGAATGTTTTCACGCCGAAAATTGCCATGTTTTGGCTGTTTTTTCGCCAAAACCACACGTTTTGGCTGATGTGCCGCCAAAATAGCCGCGTTTTGGATGATGTGCCGCCAAAATAGCCGCGTTTGGCTGATGTGCCGCCAAAATAGCCGCGTTTTGGCGGATGTGCCTCCAAAATAGCCACGTTTTGGCTGATGTACCGCCAAATTTACACCAAAATAGCCACATTTCGGTTGTTTCCGCCTAAAACGCCATATTTGGGCTGTTTTTCCGCCAAAAATCGCCATGTTTGGAATGTTTTCACGCCGAAAATTGCCATGTTTTGGCTGTTTTTTCGCCAAAACCACCACGTTTTGGCTGATGTGCCGCCAAAATAGCCGCGTTTTGGCTGATGTGCCGCCAAAATAGCCGCGTTTTGGCGGATGTGCCTCCAAAATAGCCACGTTTTGGCTGATGTACCGCCAAATTTACACCAAAATAGCCACATTTCGGTTGTTTCCCCGCCTAAAACGCCATATTTGGGCTGTTTTTCCGCCAAAAATCGCCATGTTTGGAATGTTTTCACGCCGAAAATTGCCATGTTTTGGCTGTTTTTTCGCCAAAACCACACGTTTTGGCTGATGTGCCGCCAAAATAGCCGCGTTTTGGCTGATGTGCCGCCAAAATAGCCGCGTTTTGGCGGATGTGCCTCCAAAATAGCCACGTTTTGGCTGATGTACCGCCAAATTTACACCAAAATAGCCACATTTCGGTTGTTTCCCCGCCTAAAACGCCATATTTGGGCTGTTTTTCCGCCAAAAATCGCCATGTTTGGAATGTTTTCACGCCGAAAATTGCCATGTTTTGGCTGTTTTTTCGCCAAAACCACCACGTTTTGGCTGATGTGCCGCCAAAATAGCCGCGTTTTGGCTGATGTGCCGCCAAAATAGCCGCGTTTTGGCGGATGTGCCTCCAAAATAGCCACGTTTTGGCTGATGTACCGCCAAATTTACACCAAAATAGCCACATTTCGGTTGTTTCCCGCCTAAAACGCCATATTTGGGCTGTTTTTCCGCCAAAATCGCCATGTTTGGAATGTTTTCACGCCGAAAATTGCCATGTTTTGGCTGTTTTTTCGCCAAAACCACCACGTTTTGGCTGATGTGCCGCCAAAATAGCCGCGTTTTGGCTGATGTGCCGCCAAAATAGCCGCGTTTTGGCGGATGTGCCGCCAAAATAGCCACGTTTTGGCTGATGTACCGCCAAATTTACGCCAAAATAGCCACATTTCGGTTGTTTCCCGGCCTAAACGCCATATTTGGGCTGTTTTTCCGCCAAAAATCGCCATGTTTGGAATGTTTTCACGCCGAAAATTGCCATGTTTTGGCTGTTTTTTCGCCAAAACCACCACGTTTTGGCTGATGTGCCGCCAAAATAGCCGCGTTTTGGCTGATGTGCCGCCAAAATAGCCGCGTTTTGGCGGATGTGCCTCCAAAATAGCCACGTTTTGGCTGATGTACCGCCAAATTTACACCAAAATAGCCACATTCGGTTGTTTCCCGCCTAAAACGCCATATTTGGGCTGTTTTTCCGCCAAAAATCGCCATGTTTGGAATGTTTTCACGCCGAAAATTGCCATGTTTTGGCTGTTTTTCGCCAAAACCACCACGTTTTGGCTGATGTGCCGCCAAAATAGCCGCGTTTTGGCTGATGTGCCGCCAAAATAGCCGCGTTTTGGCGGATGTGCCTCCAAAATAGCCACGTTTTGGCTGATGTACCGCCAAATTTACACCAAAATAGCCACATTTCGGTTGTTTCCCGCCTAAACGCCATATTTGGGCTGTTTTTCCGCCAAAAATCGCCATGTTTGGAATGTTTTCACGCCGAAAATTGCCATGTTTGGCTTTTTTCGCCAAAACCACCACGTTTTGGCTGATGTGCCGCCAAAATAGCCGCGTTTTGGATGATGTGCCGCCAAATAGCCGCGTTTTGGCTGATGTACCGCCAAAATAGCCACGTTTTGGCTGATGTACCGCCAAAATAGCCACGTTTTGGCTGATGTACCGCCAAATTTACGCCAAAATAGCCACATTTCGGTTGTTTCCCGGCCTAAATCGCCATATTTGGGTGGTTTGAAATAAGAAGGTAAAAAATAACCCCCATGTGTCATAAAACGAGCTGATCCCGTTGGCTGCCTGCTTGCTTTTCCTAGTTTATGGTGAGATGCTTTATGTTGAATTGAATTATGTTGAACTGTCAAGTTTTAAGGTTGTCGTTTCGCCATAATCGCGTTTTAAACGGCGAAAGTAGGCTTGCTCTGTCCCTATCCCTAGTTTATGATTATGCCGACAGAAACAGTTTATGGCGAATCAAGTTAATTTCAAAATTTTCACCAAATTTTCACCAATTACTCCTTATATTTTGTAGAATTTTGGTGTCAAATAATTGCCACTTCTTAATTATTAATTTTTTAGTAGGGAGAAAAAAAAACCTGGAAAATTTTTGTAAAAAAATACTTAAAAATTTTTCGAAAAAAAAAGGAAAACCCGGAAAATTTTTCAAAAAAAAAATCTTGGAATTTTTCGAAAATAAATTAAAACTTCCCTCTTCCTATTCTTCCCCTCCTTTATACTTCCCCCTCCTTTATACTTCCCCCTCCTTTATTCCTTTATTCTTTACCTCCCTTCGTTTACTTTCGTTCCCTTATACTTCCCCCTCCGTTATACTTCCCCTCCCGGGAGTTTTGCAACTGGGCCAATCCTTTCTACCTGATAAAAAATGTCGCCGATGGACATCTAACTGGGCCATTGTATCAAAATCATAAGTATCTATGATTCCCCAAAAACCGGTGAAACGGGCGTATTTTTCCCCCAAAAACCGGTTAAAAAGGGCGTATTTTCCCCCAAAAACCGGTTCAAAGGGTGTCGAATTCCTCAAAAACCGGTGAAAGGGCGTATTTTCCCCCAAACCGCTGAAAAAGGATGTTAAATTCCCCAAAAACCGGTGAAAAGGGTGTTAAATTCCCCAAAACCGGTGAAACGGGCGTATTTTTCCCCCAAAAACCGGTTAAAAAGGGCGTATTTTCCCCCAAAAACCGGTTCAAAGGGTGTCGAATTCCTCAAAAACCGGTGAAAAGGGCGTATTTTCCCCAAACCCGCTGAAAAGGATGATAATTCCCCAAAAACCGGTGAAAAGGGTGTTAAACTCCCCAAAAACCGGTGAAAAGGGCGTATTTTTCCCCAAAAAACCGGTTAAAAAGGGCGTATTTTCCCCAAAAACCGGTTTAAAGGGTGTCGAATTCCTCAAAAACCGGTGAAAAGGGCGTATTTTCCCCCAAACACCGCTGAAAAGGATGTTAAATTCCCCAAAAACCGGTGAAAAGGGTGTTAAACTCCCCAAAAACCGGTGAAAAGGGCGTATTTTTCCCCCAAAAACCGGTTAAAAAGGGCGTATTTTCCCCCAAAAACCGGTTCAAAGGGTGTCGAATTCCTCAAAAACCGGTGAAAGGGCGTATTTTCCCCCAAACCCGCTGAAAAGGATGTTAAATTCCCCAAAAACCGGTGAAAAGGGTGTTAAATTCCCCAAAAACCGGTGAAACGGGCGTATTTTTCCCCCAAAAACCGGTTAAAAAGGGCGTATTTTCCCCCAAAAACCGGTTCAAAGGGTGTCGAATTCCTCAAAAACCGGTGAAATGGGCGTATTTTCCCCCAAACCCGCTGAAAAGGATGTTAAATTCCCCAAAAACCGGTGAAAAGGGTGTTAAATTCCCCAAAAACCGGTGAAACGGGCGTATTTTTCCCCCAAAAACCGGTTAAAAAGGGCGTATTTTCCCCCAAAAACCGGTTCAAAGGGTGTCGAATTCCTCAAAAACCGGTGAAAAGGGCGTATTTTCCCCCAAACACCGCTGAAAAGGATGTTAAATTCCCCAAAAACCGGTGAAAAGGGTGTTAAACTCCCCAAAAACCGGTGAAACGGGCGTATTTTTCCCCCAAAAACCGGTTAAAAAGGGCGTATTTTCCCCCAAAAACCGGTTCAAAGGGTGTCGAATTCCTCAAAAACCGGTGAAAAGGGCGTATTTTCCCCCAAACACCGCTGAAAAGGATGTTAAATTCCCCAAAAACCGTGAAAAGGGTGTTAAACTCCCCAAAAACCGGTGAAAAGGGCGTATTTTTCCCCAAAAAACCGGTTAAAAAGGGCGTATTTTCCCCCAAAAACCGGTTTAAAGGGTGTCGAATTCCTCAAAACCGGTGAAAAGGGCGTATTTTCCCCAAAAAAACCGTGAAAATTGTGTTGAATTCCCCAATAACCGGTTAAAAAGGGCGTATTTTCCCCAAAAACCGGTTAAAAAGGGCGTAATTCCCCAAATCCCTTTTTTTTTTTAATTTTTTTAAAATAATACGCGACCGGTTAAAATGGCGTCATTTGGCCAAAAAATTGGTTAAAAGGTCCCCCCCACCCTAACCCAAAACAAGTTAAAAGGGTGCTTTTGGACCCAAAAACGGGTTCAACTGGGCCATCTAACTGGGCCAATGAACACTAAAATAATTATATCCAACTGGGCCAATACTTGATTATCAACAAATGCAAGCGACAAATCATGTCCCGCTACCCTAAAAACATTGGGGGAAACATTGAACATTACAGAATCTATATTAGACCACAATCACCCCCAACGGACTGCCCGCAATATTGAGGTGCAAAAGTTGAAAACTGCAGCCAAACGGAAGGCAAAGGAGCAGTTATCTGAGAGGCCTGCAAAGATAGTTCCCGGCAGTGTTGGGCGTAATCGTAATCGCAATTACGATTACGATTGTAATCGCAAGTTTCTTATTTGCGATTACGACTACGATTACAATCGTATTCGTATTTTTTCTGCGATTACGATTGTAATCGCATTTTTTTACTGCGATTACGATTGTAATCGCATTTTTTTTCTGCGATTACTATCGTAATCGTATTTTTTTTCTGCGATTACAATTATAATCGTAGTTTTTTTCTGCGATTACAATTATAATCGTATTTTTTTTCTGCGATTACAATTATAATCGTATTTTTTTTCTGCGATTACGATTACAATCGTATTTATTTCTACGATTACAATTGGTGAAAAAAATATCGATATTGATACTTAAAAATATCGATACGTTAGGTCCAAAGTTGACGATATCGATACTTAAAAATATCGATACTTGAGGTCCAAAGTTAACAATATAGATACTTAAGAATATCGATACTTGAGGTCCAAAGTTGACGATACCGATACAAAAGTATCGATACTTTAAGTTTAAAGTTGACGATACCGATAATTAAAAATATCGATACTTCAGGTCCAAAGTTGACGATATCGATACTTCAAAATATCGATACTTTAAATCCAAAGTTGACGATATCGATACTTAAAAATATCGATAGTTTAGGTCGAAAGTTGGCGATATTGATACTTAAAAATATCGATACGTTAGGTCCAAAGTTGACGATATCGATACTTAAAAATATCGATACTTGAGGTCCAAAGTTGACGATACCGATACTTAAAAGTATCGATACTTTAAGTTTAAAGTTGACGATACCGATAATTAAAATATCGATACTTCAGGTCCAAAGTTGACGATATCGATACTTCAAAATATCGATACTTTAGATCCAAAGTTGACGATATCGATACTTAAAAATATCGATACTTTAGGTCGAAAGTTGGCGATATTGATACGATTACAATTGGTGAAAAAAATGCGATTACGATTGTAATCGTAGAAATAAATACGATTGTAATCGTAATCGCAGAAAAAAAATACGATTATAATTGTAATCACAGAAAAAAACACGATTATAATTGTAATCGCAGAAAAAAATACGATTATAATGGTAATCGCAGAAAAAAATACAATTACGATAGTAATCGCAGAAAAAAAATACAATTAAAATCGTAATCGCAGTAAAAAAATGCGATTACAATCGTAATCGCAGAAAAAATACGAATACGATTGTAATCGTAATCGGAATTACGATTACGATTGTAATCGTAATCGTAATCGCAAATAAGAAACTTGCGATTACAATCGTAATCGTAATTGCGATTACGATTACGCCCAACACTGGTTCCCGGGAGGCTCAAGAACTTCTGGCTACGTTAAATCTTCGGACAGTGAAGGATGAAGAATTCGTTTTTTCAAATGACATCTATGAAGAATTGGTCGTTTTACTACTGCAACAAACTTGAAAACTCTAGGACAGCGAAAACCATGTTTTTAGATGGAACTTTCCAGTTTGCACCTCACTGATTTATCGGAAATAACTAAATTCCACTCATTTTTGTTTAAATAACAGTAAACGAGAAGAGGCAATTTTGGTAAGTTAAAAAAGGTAATTTTGGTCAAAAATACCATAAAAAAGGTAATTTTGGTCAAAAATGCCTTAAAAAAGGTCAATTTTTGGTCAAAAATGCCATAAATCTATTGTTGTTAAGAAAAAAACTAGGATAAATGCTTTAATAATAGGCAATTTTGGTCAAAAATGCCTTAAAAATGCAATTTTGGTCAAAAATGCCTTTAAAAAAGTCAATTTTGGTCAAAAATGCCTTTAAAAAGGTAATTTTGGTCAAAAATGCCTTAAAAAAAAAAAAGGCAATTTTGGTCAAAATGCCTTTAAAAAGGTAATTTTGGTCAAAATACCATAAAAAAGGTAATTTTGGTCAAAAATGCCTTAGAAAGGTAATTTTGGTCAAAAATGCCATAAATCTGTAGTTTTTCAGACAAAAACTGTGAAAAATGCTTTTAATAATAGGCAATTTTGGTCAAAAATGCCTTAAAATTGCAATTTTGGTCAAAAATGCCTTAAAAAAAAAAAAGAGGCAATTTTGGTCAAAAATGCCTTTTAAAAGTTAATTTTGGTCAACAATACCATAAAAAAGGTAATTTTGGTCAAAAATGCCTTAAAAAAGGTAATTTTGGTCAAAAATGCCATAAATCTGTTATTTTAAGACAAAAACTGTGAAAAATGCTTTTAATAATAGGCAATTTTGGTCAAAAATGCCTTAAAATTGCAATTTTGGTCAAAAATGCCTTAAAAAAAAAAAGAGGCAATTTTGGTCAAAAATGCCTTTTAAAGTTAATTTTGGTCAACAATACCATAAAAAAGGTAATTTTGGTCAAAAATGCCTTAAAAAAGGTAATTTTGGTCAAAAATGCCATAAATCTGTTATTTTTAAGACAAAAACTGTGAAAAATGCTTTTAATAATAGGCAATTTTGGTCAAAATGCCTTAAAATTGCAATTTTGGTCAAAAATGCCTTTAAAAAAAAAAGAGGCAATTTGGTCAAAAATGCCTTTTAAAAGTTAATTTTGGCCAACAATACCATAAAAAAGGTAATTTTGGTCAAAAATGCCTTAAAAAAGGTAATTTTGGTCAAAAATGCCATAAATCTGTGTTTTTAAGACAAAAACTGTGAAAAATGCTTTTAATAATAGGCAATTTTGGTCAAAAATGCCTTAAAAATGCAATTTTGGTCAAAAATGCCATAAATCTGTTTTTAAGACAAAAACTGTGAAAAATGCTTTTAATAATAGGCAATTTTGGTCAAAAATGCCTTAAAAATGCAATTTTGGTCAAAAATGCCTTTAAAAAAAGTCATTTTGGTCAAAAATGCCTTTAAAAAAAGTCAATTTTGGTCAAAAATGCCATAAATCTGTTGTTTTTAAGACAAAAACTGTGAAAAATGCTTTTAATAATAGGCAATTTTGGTCAAAAATGCCTTAAAAAAGGTAATTTTGGTCAAAAATGCCTTAAAAAAAAAGGCAATTTTGGTCAAAAATGCCTTAAAAAAGTAATTTGGGTCAAAATGCCTTAAAAAAAAAGGCAATTTTGGTCAAAAATGCCATAAATCTGTTGTTTTTAAGACAAAAACTGTGAAAAATGCTTTAATAATAGGCAATTTTGGTCAAAAATGCCTTAAAAATGCAATTTTGGTCAAAAATGCCTTTAAAAAAGTCAATTTTGGTCAAAAATGCCTTTAAAAAAAAGTCAATTTTGGTCAAAAATGCCATAAATCTGTTGTTTTTAAGACAAAAACTGTGAAAAATGCTTTTAATAATAGGCAATTTTGGTCAAAAATGCCTTAAAAAAGGTAATTTTGGTCAAAAATGCCTTAAAAAAAAAAAAGGCAATTTTGGTCAAAAATGCCTTAAAAAAGGTAATTTGGGTCAAAAATGCCTTAAAAAAAAAGGCAATTTTGGTCAAAAATGCCTTAAATCTGTTGTTTTTAAGACAAAAACTGTGAAAAATGCTTTTAATAATAGGCAATTTTGGTCAAAAATGCCTTAAAATGCAATTTTGGTCAAAAATGCCTTTAAAAAAGTCAATTTTGGTCAAAAATGCCTTTTAAAAGTTAATTTTGGTCAACAATACCATAAAAAAGGTAATTTTGGTCAAAAATGCCATAAATCTGTTGTTTTTAAGACAAAAACTGTGAAAAATGCTTTTAATAATAGGCAATTTTGGTCAAAAATGCCTTAAAAAAGGTAATTTTGGTCAAAAATGCCTTTAAAAAAAAAGGCAATTTTGGTCAAAAATGCCTTAAAAAAGGTAATTTGGGTCAAAAATGCCTTTAAAAAAAAAGGCAATTTTGGTCAAAAATGCCTTAAATCTGTTTTTTCAGACAAAAACTGTGAAAAATGCTTTTAATAATAGGCAATTTTGGTCAAAAATGCCTTTAAAAAAAAAGAGGCAATTTTGGTCAAAAATGCCTTTTAAAAGTTAATTTTGGTCAACAATACCATAAAAAAGGTAATTTTGGTCAAAAATGCCTTAAAAAAGGTAATTTTGGTCAAAAATGCCATAAATCTGTTTTTTAAGACAAAAACTGTGAAAAATGCTTTTAATAATAGGCAATTTTGGTCAAAAATGCCTTAAAAAAGGTAATTTTGGTCAAAAATGCCTATAAAAAAAAAAAGGCAATTTTGGTCAAAATGCCTTAAAAAAGGTAATTTGGGTCAAAAATGCCTTTAAAAAAAAAGGCAATTTTGGTCAAAAATGCCTTAAATCTGTGTTTTTAAGACAAAAACTGTGAAAAAGCTTTTAATAATAGGCAATTTTGGTCAAAAATGCCTTTAAAATGCAATTTTGGTCAAAAATGCCTTTAAAAAAAGTCAATTTTGGTCAAAAATGCCTTTAAAAAAAAGTCAATTTTGGTCAAAAATGCCATAAATCTGTTGTTTTTAAGACAAAAACTGTGAAAAATGCTTTTAATAATAGGCAATTTTGGTCAAAATGCCTTAAAAATGCAATTTTGGTCAAAAATGCCTTTAAAAAAGTCAATTTTGGTCAAAAATGCCTTTAAAAAGGTAATTTGGTCAAAAATGCCTTTAAAAAAAAAGGCAATTTTGGTCAAAATGCCTTTAAAAAGGTAATTTGGTCAAAATACCATAAAAAGGTAATTTTGGTCAAAAATGCCTTAGAAAGGTAATTTTGGTCAAAAATGCCATAAATCTGTAGTTTTCAGACAAAAACTGTGAAAAATGCTTTAATAATAGGCAATTTTGGTCAAAAATGCCTTAAAATTGCAATTTTGGTCAAAAATGCCTTTAAAAAAAAAGAGGCAATTTTGGTCAAAAATGCCTTTTAAAAGTTAATTTTGGTCAACAATACCATAAAAAAGGTAATTTTGGTCAAAAATGCCTTAAAAAAGGTAATTTTGGTCAAAAATGCCATAAATCTGTTGTTTTTCAGACAAAAACTGTGAAAAATGCTTTTAATGAAAGGCAATTTTGGTCAAAAATGCCTAATAAAAAAAAAAAAAAAAAAAAAAAAAAAAAAAAAGAGGCAATTTTGGTCAAAAATGCCTTTAAAAGGTAATTTTGGTCAAAAATACCATAAAAAAGGTAATTTGGTCAAAAATGCCTTAGAAAGGTAATTTTGGTCAAAAATGCCATAAATCTGTAGTTTTTCAGACAAAAACTGTGAAAAATGCTTTTAATAATAGGCAATTTTGGTCAAAAATTCCTTAAATTGCAATTTTGGTCAAAAATGCCTTTAAAAAAAAAAAAAAAGAGGCAATTTTGGTCAAAAATGCCTTTTAAAAGTTAATTTTGGTCAACAATACCATAAAAAGGTAATTTTGGTCAAAAATGCCTTAAAAAAGGTAATTTTGGTCAAAAATGCCTTAAAAAAGGTAATTTTGGTCAAAAATGCCATAAATCTGTTGTTTTTAAGACAAAAACTGTGAAAATGCTTTTAATAATAGGCAATTTTGGTCAAAAATGCCTTAAAAATGCAATTTTGGTCAAAAATGCCTTTAAAAAAGTCAATTTTGGTCAAAAATGCCTTTTAAAAAAAGTCAATTTTGGTCAAAAATGCCATAAATCTGTTGTTTTTAAGACAAAAACTGTGAAAAATGCTTTTAATAATAGGCAATTTTGGTCAAAAATGCCTTAAAAAAGGTAATTTGGGTCAAAAATGCCTTTAAAAAAAAAAGGCAATTTTGGTCAAAAATGCCTTAAAAAAAGGTAATTTGGGTCAAAAATGCCTTTAAAAAAAAAGGCAATTTTGGTCAAAAATGCCTTAAAGCTGTTGTTTTTAAGACAAAACTGTGAAAAATGCTTTTAATAATAGGCAATTTTGGTCAAAAATGCCTTAAAAATGCAATTTTGGTCAAAATGCCTTTAAAAAAGTCAATTTTGGTCAAAAATGCCTTTAAAAAAAAGTCAATTTTGGTCAAAAATGCCATAAATCTGTTGTTTTTAAGACAAAAACTGTGAAAAATGCTTTTAATAATAGGCAATTTTGGTCAAAAATGCCTTAAAAAAGGTAATTTGGGTCAAAAATGCCTTTAAAAAAGGCAATTTTGGTCAAAAATGCCTTAAAAAAAGTCAATTTTTGGTCAAAATGCCATAAATCTTTAACTCAAGCTGGTGGCGTGCAATTCAGAGGTTCGGGTTGACAGTCGAATATAAAAACGATACTATACGATATATGATTTTTTTATTGTTATCCTACTACAAAATCGACGGTATTAATTTTGACCGACTTGGGCACCAGTTTTGGCCGAATTAGTAACTATGGCTTTCGAGTGGTTGGCCGAGTTGGGCACGATGGATGTCAAGTCGTTGGCCCAGTTAGATATATTTGGGTCGTTGATGAAAATATTTGGCCCGGTTGGTTACCAGCCCCCCTCCCATATACTTCCCCCTCCTATATACTTCCCCCTATACATCCGGAGATGTTATCGGCATCTTTTGTTTCATAGTCCGCCCGCTAGATGGGAGGAGTGGGAAGGGCGGAAGTCCTAGAGAAAAAGGGGGTCTGATCAATACGTTCGGGAGGCTCCCTTTTCTCCTGGTCCCATTTTACAAATTCAACTTTTTTTCTACGTCATTAGTACCTCCCTTCAAGGTTGAGACCTCAAGTCTCTCAAAATTCAATCCCCCCCCCCTTCCCCAACGAAGAAAATATCCTTTGAAGAGGCAACCTCAAACGATTCCTTACCTCAAGGGAGACTTTTTAATCCTAACTTTTAAAAACTTTTTCTTTTATTTAAAACTAAAGTACTAGTCTGGAGCTGGCCCCGACGGGAACTTCCTTAAAGAGAAGTATCTATATAGGAGGGGGAAGTATATGGGAGGAGAAGTATAACGGAGTGGGAAGTATGTGGGAGGGGAAGTATAACGGAGGGGGAAGTATAACGGAGGGGAAGTATAACGGAGGGGGAAGTATATGGGAGGGGAAGTATAACGGAGGGGGAAGTATAACGGAGGGGGAAGTATAACGGAGGGGAAGTATAACGGAGGGGGAAGTATAACGGAGGGGAAGTATAACGGAGGGAAAAGTATAACGGAGGGGGAAGTATATGGGAGGGGAAGTATAACGGAGGGGGAAGTATAACGGAGGGTAAAGTATAACGGAGTAGGAAGTATAACAGAGGGGAAGTATAAAGGAGGGGGAAGTATAAAGGAAGGGGTTAATTTTTATTTTTATTTTTTCATTTTTTTTATTATTTTTTTTTTACATTTTAACAATTTTATAGATTTTTTACATGTACATATTTTGGTTTCTATATACCAGTCTCTAGTTATTAAATTAAACAACTCCTCTACATCGGACCGATAATGGCCAAACGCCATAGTTGAAATACCGTCCTTAAAATCAACCGCTTGTCGTCGTTCGGTGATAGGGACGTTTTTTCAACTTCTATAGTAAAGAGTGTATGTTTTCTGACCGAAACATGTTCATCCTGTGACGATAAACTATGTTTTCGGTCAGGCTCTTGTAATAATCATTGAAGTCTATTTGTCCACTGACAATGTTTCTTTTTACCCCTTTTAATCTCTTGATTTCGTCGGGTCTATTGTACAGTTGCAATGCGTACATTTTCGGACGCAACCCGACGAAACCTTTGATTATTTTTCCACCATCTCATCCTTGAATTTTCCCAAGACTTTTTTATTCTCGTTTGAGAAACAAGGATGAGATGGGGGGTAATTAGATAAATCGAGGTGGTTCTTCATATGAAACATGTCAGTGTAGACGTCTTCGGTGATTATTTTATAAATGAAGGAGTCGGTATCCATGTAGAGGAGTTGAAGACTCTTAAGCTGCGTTTCCACTGAGCGAGTTTGCCGCGCGAGGCTGCCTCGCACGGCTCGATTCGCTCAGTGGAAACGGCGTTGAGCCGCGAGTCACGCCGCGCGAGGCAGCCTCGGGGTGAGCGAGGACCCTGTCGGTCTCTGGCGCGCATCAAAGGAGACTCGCCCTTATGATTCGCGCAGTGGAAACGTCTTTTATCCCCCTACCACGAGTCAACCACGGGACGCCATCTTTGTTTACCCGAATCCCGATCACGAGTTCGATCTTTGCCTCGCACAAAACTGGCCGCTCACCCTTTTTTTCGCGTCCTCGCGCATCAGATTTGCAGATCGTTTCGCGGTGCCGCCTCGGCCTAGGCGCTCGCGAGGGATCCTCGCGAGTCAAACTCGCTCAGTGGAAACGCAGCTTTATGTCAATGTCTCGATGATGTTGAACCCATTGAAATCCACTATGCGGAAGTGGTTGAGTCATCGCCAGCCCGTACAAATTATTACAATCCTCGTAAACTATGTACGATGAACTTTCCGAAGGATTGTAATTTTCTCCCATATACTTGTTGTTCGCTTCCGCAAAGCGATGGGAGACCTGGCAAATCCCTCCGCGAACGCCTGAAAACATAATTAAAAAAAAATAAATAAATAAATAAAATAAATAAATAATACTCACCAGACTCGATCATCATAATCATTTCGTAGTCCGTGAGAAGTTCTAGGGTGACCCCTGTGAATTTCAGCATTGCAGACCACGTCATACCGGGGATGGTGCGCCGGATCGAGTTTATGTGTCCTCATTGTGATGTTTCGAAAGTTTTCAAAGACGTCCGCCAACAAAGCGACGTCCGTCTTCAGGTAAACGTCGCTATAATCCCCGACATCCAAATGAGCTCCAGACGTCATTGGCGAGTTTGTACTCCTCATCTGAAATGTGGCTGCCGGAGAGCTTGCTGAAGAAGCCTCCTTAGCTGGTAAAGAGGGTTCTTGAAGCTTCTCCCAGCAGTCTACGTATTCATATGGGAAGACTCCCTTACGATGTAGTAACGATATGCAATCGTTTACCGGAAAATGCTCTTGATTTCAGTGAACTCGGGTAAATTAGCGGCTAGGGATGACAGACTACTCGGTAAAAATCGTAACGAGTCCAGGAACCTTATTTTCAATGTATCACTTACGACCTTAGAGAACGATATCAGCGTCTCCTCGCTAGTAGGGATGATTTCTATATTTTTGTCATCATAGCACAACTCGGGTATGATGAAGTGCCCGTCATACCCACTTAAGTTGTGAATGAATACTGGAAGAAAATGAGGATTCCTAACTCGCAGATTGCAGGATTGATGGGCCGCGCCGCGAAATTTGCCAGTTAAGTGGCAGTGGTCCCTGATTTTAGGCTCGAATTCCTCAAACTTCCTATCGCAAAAATGACAGGTGGTGGTGTTACGAAAAGAACATTCCTCATCCGGTGTTAATGGAATCATCGGAATATTCCTGTTAAGGATACCGTCAATAATGTCAGCCAAGCTTTTGACGTGCGAAATAAATTTTTGAGGGGCGTTTTCACCGCGGTATAAAAACGGTTTAGTCGGTAAAGATTTCGGCAAATATCTTTTACCTCTTCGGCTATTTTAAGATAAACGCAGAACGAGTATGGTATATGCTTGTTGACCTTGACAGTATTTGGGGTGGTATCACTGTTCTCTCTGACGATTGGTTTTAAAATGGACTCAAAATCGGCATAGATAACAAACGGCACCCTCAAAGTTCGTTCAACCTCCTGGAACGTAATAAATGGATTTTTCAGGGGCAACTCTACTCGCGCGATCTCATTTTTTTGGCAAAGTTCTTTATGCCGGATGAGTTTTTCGGAAGAGAGGGCGCCATGTTGATTGTCGAAATAAGAGAAGCACCGTTTGCAAATTTCGATGTGGTGCTCATGGGCGTTAAGCTGACGCGCAACGAGTCTCGCGAAATCACGGATAAAAACATAGTGGCTAACGCCTTCTTTCTCAATCAACAGCAAATCTCTATGGTCAGCCTTTTCCACTTTTGCGACCTTCAGGGGGTAAACTTTATTATTTTCTGTTAAACCGAAAACGTTTATTCTTATATAAGTCATAAGAGGCAACCCTGTGAGGATGGTGTTGGACTAATTTACTTAATACGCTGTACCTAAAGCATTCTTGATCGTTGTTACGTACGTTAATACAAGCCTTCCGATTTAGAATAACTTTAGGTAAGGGGACGTAAGAAGAGGCCTTAAGGGGGTTGTATTTATTTATTCGAAGGCGGAGGCCTAAAATACGCGACAGTGACCACCCGCTGTTTTCGCTTCCAAATCCTCCGATTCGTTTGGAGCTTCTTAAATGATCTATCTAAACACTCTTCAAGGTCTGTTTCCAGGGAAATTTCCTGATTTTTCGTTTTGATCGCAAAGTCCTTGTTTTCTTCTTTTAGATTCGAGTATAAGCAGTCAACCCAAAAGTTGACTTTGAGGGACTTATGCTCTTCTAAAAGCTCGCGTACTTTTGCAGCGATCATGTCTTTTACGCTAGCCAAAAATTTATCCAATAGTTTGCAATTCTCTACCCCAGACCGTATCCAAAAGGATTTAAGACGACCCGAAAACGCGGTCTCATACTCTAAAACATCCGCGAAGGGGAGGGACAAAAGCGAGTTCACCGCTGGTTCACTTTTTTCCGGTAAATTAATAGCATTTTCGTTACCTTTACAACCTCCCTCATACGGAGACTAGCTGATCGGAAGACTGCTCCACACTTTCCACATATCCTTTCGAGTATGCCAATCATCTCATTTTCATTTTCAACTCGTCGGTCGGATGGTCCAGCCTCGTCGCGTTCGTAAGGTTTTCGGCAATGTTGAAGATGACGTGAAAGCGAGTCTTTTCGCGAGAACAGCTTACCGCACTTTACACATTTTGGCTCACTACATGACTTAACAGGTCCTCTTTTATTAGAGCAAGATGCCGCATGCCTAAGCATGTTGTCTTTCCTAGAGAAAGACGCTTTTTCGCAAACTTCACACACGAACATTTTTTTTTTTTTTTTTTTTTTTTTTTTTTTTTCGATCTGCACTGGTCAACAGCAAGATACTAAATAAATCAATTAGCCGGGAAACTTAAGTTTTCCATCCTTCTTTTTCATAAGAGACGCAGAGTTGCAAATAATGTCGAAGGTGTCAAATTCATTAAGGGGAATATAAAGACACTTGGGTTTCTCATCAAAAGTGCAATTTCCTGTTTTAAGGTCCACGATGGCGAGCTCTTTGACAATAAAATGGCGGCGATGTCCTCCCTCCGGGTTTTGAAAACCTTGAAAATCCACTACAACCGCGTTCTTCATCTCTTCTCGAGTGAATGATTCCTTTTTCTTCCGTCCATCCGATTTTATTATCTACGGACCACGCTTGTCAAAGGGTTGTACTGACATAATCGATCGTTGATAATAACGCAATGGGCGGTAGTGTTCGCCGGGAAATTTTGTGCGCTCTCTATTTCTATGCGTATATCGACTGGAGCGGCCTTGAGACTTTCAACTTGTCTTGAGCAGTCAATGACAAATATCGGAGCGTCTCTTCTAAGCTCCAAAGGACTCAGAGCTGGCGCAGAATCGTGAGCGTTGTTGATGAGACCGTAGTAGGATTGTCTAAAGTTTGAATACATTTCGTAAAGTATCGATGTTTTCCCGTTTTCAAAGTCCAATCCGAGATCGTCGTAGGGAAAGCACTGGTTGTTGAGGAACACTTTGATGTTTACAACTTTACAATGGTCAAACTCGCTCGAATTTTTATCTTTTTTGTTACTTCTATCGGTTTGAAACGCTAAAAGCACGTAGCGAGGTTTCTCTATTTGAGAAGACGATTTCACGAGCCAGCTATGTTTATTGGTCACCGGCAAATTAGGGTTACAGTGATAGGCCCACGTTCGAAAAGGTAGGGAAATCGTTTTACCCTTTTCCAAGTAGGATAAAAGTTCAATTTTCTTCCTGTCCTCGACGCTCACATACGGCACTTTCCAGCTGATCTTTTTAATCTCGATGCGAACTTCTTCAGCGGCTAACTTTTCAGCGGCGGCGCCAGCTAGCGGTACGATCGAATTCAAATCGTTTCTCGATCGAATAAGTACAAGGTCGAGTGAAACCGAGCATAAAATTTTATCGTAGTCTTCAAAAAATCCCAATAGCCCGTTTAGAGGAACGCAGGCGTTAAAAAACCCAGTTTTGGGGTCAACGATTGGGTTGAGGCCATCTGCTGCTGCGATCCATCCTGCGTTAGGTAATACTGTCTGAACGTAAGCTCTCGACGCGGATGTCAGACTCTTCAAAGTCGTGGTTATTCCGGGGTTTCTCGACTCGTCGATTGTCGTGCCGTTCAACTCTAGACGGATATCGTCGAAAGCGTGAGCAATACCGTTTGAAGCGAGTGTATAATATTCACAAGGACCGCTTCCGTCTTTTTTAAGCAGAAACCCTTCCACGTAGAGAAAACTGCGAGAGGGAAGTATGTAATTATCTGATGTTGAATCGGAATCCTGACTTCGTTGCAGTGGTCGAAACTAGTCGATGAATACGGCAAATGAGTATGATATTCGATCTTGGTTATACTGTTATCAAAGACCGCCCCTTGGCCAATGTTGAGAATCGAAGAGCTGCTGCTCATTGTTTAGGATGAAATCCGATACTTTTTAAGAAAGATAAATTTTGTGCGCTCAACGGTTGGAGAGGTCTTCTTCCTACGAGTGCTTTTCCACTACTGTGCTTCTTCCTAGAGCGATCATGGCCTTTTAAACTCCTTCTTCTCGGTTGCTCATCCGCCGCCGCCGCCGCCGCCGTGAAAATCAAAACCATCGTTAAAGTTTGGGCTGGGGTCCACCGTGGAGCCTAGTCGGGGGCTTAGTCGGGGGCCTAAGCCAAGTCGGGGGTTTAGTCGGGGGCTTAGTCGGGGGTTTAGTCGGGGGCTAGTCGGGGGCCTAGTCGGGGGCTTAAGTCTAGTCGTTGACCTAAGGCTTTTGCGCGGGCTAAGGGTTGCGGCTCTTTTTCTTTCTTTCTTTTAAACTTCCTTAAAGAACTTTTTTAATATGAATCCGAACTGTGATGGTCTCTCCTCGAAAATTGACTGGCTCTCCGTTTGATCGACTATTTTTATCGTAACGTTGTCGATTACTCGGGTTATGAGAGGTAAATAAACAACGGTCGAGGGTCGTTCTACTATTTTATACCCAGGTGGAACGGTTGGATAGAACTGATGAAGGATATGAGCGGTTTTGCCGTTTCTATAGGAGCCACCAACGATATTCGATTCGATTGACAGTGTTGCCATATCGAAAATCTGAACTACGGATGACGAAACATTTACCGCCGGGCTTTTGGCTAACCTGTCGCGGTCAGCGAACCCTAGGAGTTTTCCGATTGATCTTGGGAACGGTCCCAACCGAACCTCCTCGCTACAAACCAACTCGGTCTTTAACGTATTCGGATTAAAAGAAAGGGAGAAATACGGTGCCTCTTTTTTATCGCGTTCGGCTTTCTCTTTGAGTTGTTTGACTATGGTGTTGTTGAGGTCCGTTATCTCATAACACCCTTCCGGAATTTTATGACGAAGATTACCGATCTGTATCGCGCAATTACGATGGTCAATATTTGGTATCGAATGAAAGGACTCGAAAGAGAGTAATCCGGGCCGTCCGGCCGGCACCACAGACAAAGTTGAGATCGGTAAAGATCAATATTCGATTTGACCCTCCGGGGTCTGGAAGACCCTTCCCCAAAAACCGACGTCGAGGGTATCGCAATAACTTCTTTAAGGAAGTTAAACAAAGATTTTAATTAAATTTTTTTGACATCAAGAATTCAATTTATCAATAAAAGAGAATTGAAAAATTTTATAAGGGAGCCTTAACCTTAAGGATAAAAAATAAGCCCCCCCCCGGGGGGGGGGGGGGGGATTAAAAAATTAAATTATGTTCAATATAACCACGTTAATTTAATTTTTTCCTACCTCCCGTGACGTAATCTTCCCCCACCCCTCACTCTTTAATTTTTGACGAGATATCCTGAGAATTTCATTACTATTCAATAAAAAAAAGTCCATTTTCCGAGAGATAAAAAAAATTTCATAAAAAAATTCATTGGCGGGGGGAGGGGGAAAGGAGGGGGATCGGAAAAAAAAGGCGGGACATGAAACCACAGAAGTGGGATTGACTGGGGTTAAAGGGCTCATCCTCATTTCTCTGTTTCTGTTACACTCCCCGGTCCCGAACAAAGCCAGAAGCCTCCCCCCTCCTTTCCCTCCCCACCCCCTCCCCATTCCCTACTCTTTTTCCTTATTTTACGAGTTTCGATCGGAAGGTTCCAACGACTTGAAAGATGTTAAGGCCCGTACGGATACTTTTTCAAGGTGTTTATTTTCAACGGAATAAAATTCAGAGGAACAAAAGTACTAGTCTGGAGCTGGCCCGACGGGAACTTCCTAAAGAGAAGTAACAATATAGGAGGGGGAAGTATATGGGAGGGGAAGTATAACGGAGTGGGAAGTATGTGGGAGGGGAAGTATAACGGAGGGGAAGTATAACGGAGTAGGAAGTATATGGGAGGGGAAGTATAACGAACGGGAAGTACTAAGTTTTTTTTGTAAAAAAAAATTTTTGTTTCGGAAAATTTTCCGGGTTTTTCTTTCTTTTTCTTTTTTTTTTTTTGTTTAAAAAATTTTTAAGTTTTTTTTTTCGAAAAATTTTCTAAGTTTTTTTTGTAAAAAAAAATTTTTTTTTTCGAAAATTTTCCGGGTTTTTCTTTCTTTTTTTTTCTTCGAAAATTTTCTAAGTCTTTTTTTTGAAAAATTTTCTAAGTTTTTTTGTCCAAAAAAAAAATTTTTTTTTTTCAAAAATTTTTTTTGTTTTTTTCGAAAAATTTTCCGGGTTTTCCTTTTTTTTTTTTTTTTTTTTTTTCGAAAAATTTTTTAAGTTCTTTTTTTTGAAAAATTTTCTAAGTTTTTTTTGTAATTTTTTGTATAACAGAGGGGGAAGTATAATGGAGGGGGAAGTATAAGGGAACGAAAGTATAAAGGAAGGGGATGTAGTAGAGAGGGAAAGTATAAAGGAGAATTTTCCAAGTTAGTTTTTTCGAAAAATTTTTCGGGTTTTTTTTTTTTTTTTTTTTTTTTTTTTTTTCGAAAATGTTCTAAGTTCTTTTTTCGAAAAGCTTTCTAAGTTCTTTTTTTGAAAAATGTTCTAAGTTTTTTTGTCCGAAAAAAAAAATTTTTTTTTTCAAAAAATTTTCAAAGTTTTTTCGAAAAATTTTCAAAGTTTTTTTCGAAAAATTTTCAAAGTTTTTTTCGAAAAATTTTCCGGGTTTTCCTTTTTTTTTTCGAAAATTTTTTAAGTTCTTTTTTTCGAAAAATTTTTAAGTGTCGAGGTAGAAATAATGGGCTCTTTGGCCTAGGGATGTGCCTCTCGTAAAGGGTAGAAGTACGAAATTTCTCCACTAATAAAATAGTAATTAAAAAGTGGCAATTTTTTGCACCAAAAATTCTTAAAAAAATAAGGAGTAATTGGTGAAAATTTGGTGAAAATCGGATTAACGGTTCGGCCGCAGCGAATTTTTTAAAATTTCAAACAGACATATCTCCGCCATTTTTTCGAAATTCAAAAATCCCCTCGTTACATTCTTCTTCGCCGGCTAAAGAAATTTTTGTAAAAATTTGGTGAA
>JACGAQ010003909.1:0-22514 GCA_014119065.1 Orius insidiosus | reverse complement strand
TTACATGATGAAAATCTGGAAAAGAAAATTAATTTATTAAAAAAGATAATTAGTGGGATAAGAAGTTTGAAAAGTGAACAAGGAATTAATCATGAACATTGCGAAGGTGAGTAAACCCTCGTTCCCTTATCATTTTTTGCTCTTTTAAGCTATCAAATTTTTATTTTTAACTTTTTTCCAGTATGTATATCAACCAATTCAGATATATCGTCTCTTTCCTACATTATCGAATCGCTAACAAAATGCAAATTAAAATTTTTAAATGATAAAAACGATTTGCCATCTTTGATCAAGCAAACTGTAGATGTAGACACAACTGTATTTTTGATTTGCGAAAAAGCCATCGATAAAAAGACTAATGTTGATAATTCTAAGAAGAGAATCAAACTGGAAATCGCTCTCAATAAACTTTTAGAAATGACATCGAATGACTACAACCAAAAAGTCTCCAATCAAGTTAAAGAATCTCATCAGTTAAAAGTATAAAAGTTTGAAATTATTGTTTCGTAATCAATTTTTTTTTAGATCAAAAAATTAAAAATGGAACTGAAAAAACTTGAAAGTTAATTTTGGATTATTTAATATTGTTAGAAATTAAAACTGTTGCTTTTAATTGTATATGCCTATCCATAATTTTGAATCTTCTAAAGGGCTGTCAAAAAGACTTGCCAGACATATTCATATAAGTCTACCTATAAGGCTTAGAAAGTGCTTCTTAGTTACTAGGTTTGCTTATTATTATCATTGAAAGTTAAGATAGAAAGTCACATTTAAAGATAAAGTCAAAAACTTCAAGGCATTAGGAGCCTGATTTCTCCATAGCTTTGTTCCAACTGCAGTTTGCATGTCTAATTTGATGTCAATGACTTCAGAGTTGAACGATGTCAAATTAGACGTCCTTATCCTTCTGTGCATGCCGCAGGAGTTTCAAACTGCGGATGGAACAAAGCTATTATGACTTCTCTTGTATTTAAAATCTTGGCATCTAAAAATGACAACCTTGTTAAATTCAACTTCTCACTTATTTTTATCTTAAGACTTTTTTTTAGAAGCCTAAAAACCAAAATTGGCAAGAACAGGTAGTGTAGTAACTACAATGTAAAGGTCAGTTCACTTAAAAGTTTCTTTTCAATTCTTCATCTGAGCTTTTGGCATTAGCTCACAAGTTAAAAAGAAAAAGAGCTTCCTAGAAAAAAAATTTCCACCTTTTAAAAAGTTGGCAACATCGACCTAGTTTGAACCGAGCTAAACTCTTATCAATAATTTGATAAGAACGTCTCTCTAAAGAGCGAAGAGACCGGAAAAGTGAAAACGTTTAAGGACCTTGTGATAAACCTAGTCATTGCTTCCCGTTAGCTCAGCTCCTTTTATAGAAACGTCTGATTTCTCCGAATTTTTCGAATTTTTTGTTCCTGCCGAAAGTTTAAACCGTCATGTCTTTCACTGAAGTGAGCATCCCAGCGCCCTGGGGAACTATACAAGGTTCGCATTTTTTTAATTATCACTACCAGCTCAGTAAAATGGTATCAAAGTTCAAACTGTGACTATCAATTTTGAAAAATATTATCTTCACAAACAAATTTTTATGAATCATGTTTTTTAAAGAATAAATTACATTTTGAAAAACCAAAAGAAAAATTTAATTGTCTTGAAACTATAAAATTTCAGGAAAATGGTGGGGATCTTTGGAAAAACAGCCCATATTGTTTCTTCATGGTTGGCAAGATAACTCTGGTAGTTTTGACCCTTTAATTGAACTACTGCCAAAAGATCTCTCGTATCTTTGTATCGATTTTCCAGGCCATGGTCTTTCATCACACTATCCTAAGGTTTGTTTAATTTTCTTATCTTCTTATATAATATTTTATTTGTTTAGGGGCACTTTTATTACATATTTTATGATGGTTTAATTACTGCAAGAAGAGTCGTTAAACATTATGGATGGGAAAAAGTGTCGATTGTTGGTCACTTTAGGAGGCGCTGTCGGTTTTATGTATGCGGCTTATCCGGATGAAATCGACCGACTTGTCTCTCTCGACATCGTCTGCCCAAGAGTCTCCAAACCGGACACTCTTGCCAAAGCATTTGGCTCATGCATCGATAAGTTAGTAATATTATCCGAAAAAACTCAATTTTTCTTTTTAGTTTTTTAAATATGAGAATCTTCCTGCTGATAAACAGCCGTGCTACGAATATGAGGAGATGGTGGCTGTGGCTTTGCAAGGCTATAAAGGGAGCGTTACCAAACAAGGAGTTGAAGTTTTAATGCGGCGAGGAATGCGACCATGTCCAGATAAAGAAGGAAAATCTTTTTTCACGTGACGTCAGATTAAAAGTAAACTATTTTCTAACTTTTCCCCCATCTTTTTGTGCCTGTAAAGTAAGCACTATAGAATTTTTTATTTTAGGTTTCAGGTTTAGGAATGCCTTCGTTGGACATCGTGCTTGAACTCGCCGCAAAATTAAATGCCACTACATGAACATCCGCGCATCTGACGGCCTAAAACTCGAATCTCCCGAAATTTACCCTCAAATTCTAAAACTCCTCAGGTCAACATGTGAATCGTTAATTACTACGAAGTCGAAGGCGCTCATCATGTCCACCTTAATGGCCGGAAAAAATCGCTGGAGTACTTTCAAATTTCCTTTCTTCCCAAACTCCTATTAGTGAAAGCGTTAAAATCGATTAAAATAAAACAAGTCATCCTATAGTCAAAAATTTGCATTCCTACTTTCGTGCACGTGGTATACCTATAATATTTTTATAATATTATTAACAAAAATGATATGATAACTATATTTTACGTGATAACTCTCTGATCAAAAAATGCACTGTTTGCCTTGAAAGTTGAAATTAGATTAAAAATGCTGAACTTTGAAGTCGTTTGAACTTTTTTTTTGTACTACTTATTTTACTGGCTGTGGATTTGTTATTTTGTTTAGTTTAAATTATTTTTTGTCTAAATAAAGCAGTAATTTATTTATTTCAAATTGGATTAATCTTTTCTTAGTCTCATTTGAATCATAGAAAGCAGATTGTCCGAATTTTAAGTAATTCTGCCCCTCCCTTATCAAATAGATGAGTTATTTGCAAAATATCCATAAAGATTTCTATTATTCCAATTAAGTTACAGAAATTGAAAATTTATTTATTAAAATTTATTTATATATTGATATTCTTAATTTATGAGTATCAATTTCTGTCAAGTCATTGGCAACAAAATTTGCATTGTCCATGCGGATGAGATAAGAAGAAGAGTCTGAAACCTGGGAAAATTAAAATTAAAATTCATTTTTCTGGATAAAAGGTCGCCGTATTTTTTTAAATTTTCAAGTTTCAGTTGTCGGGCGTAGAGACCCCAGCAGAATTTACGGTGGAGCGCCAAAGCAAAAAAAAAAATAAAGAATCGATTGCCCATATCGATGTTTGTGATCATTTAACCAGCAAGTTTCAACGGTTTCAACGAATTAAACAAACGTTTTTTTGGCATCTTCCGTTTTATTTTTTATATCCGTCAGTAAATTCATTTTTGAAACACATTTTTATTTTTATTTTTTTAACATCACAACTTTAACGTCTATGACGGACTTACGACTATGCGGTAGTACTAATTTTGATTATTTTGAACGTTCAATATTTCCGGTGTTTAGCATCTACTAGAAAAATGGATTGGCAAAAAGAAGTCACTTCAACAATCAACACATTTGATTCTAGAAAAAGGATTGGCAAAAAGAAGTCACTTCAACAATCAACACATTTGATTCTTTCGCATCTTCTACAAATATCCTCGCTGAAGCGTACAATCGCGTTACCAAATGTAAGAACTTTATTTATTTTGAAGTGATTTTTGTTTTCTGTAGCCCATATTGATTTGGCGAGGAGCTTTGAAGATATCCAAAAAACGTAAAAAAGACAAAGAAGAATTCGAAAAAACGAGTCTATGATTTAAACAAACAATTGGCCGATCTGAAAGAAAGCCTCAATGTGGCACGAGTTATGTTGGACGACGAGAAAAAGAAAACTCGTAAAGCAATGAGGGAAAGAGATCATTACGTAAGTTTGACATGAACTTCTTGAAACCATATTTCTGACCTTTTAATTTTTTTAAGGAACATAAGCTCAACATTTTGGGAGAAATTTTAAAAATGATAACGGCATTAAAGAGGATACTAAAGTTAAACTCTCTCTGATTGCTGACCGACAAGAATATGAGAATGAACACTTGGAAACAATTGATGAATGTGAAACTACTGGTAAAAAAAATATAAAATTTGTAATTTTTCTCAAATTTTGTTAAAGCATCCATCATGGCGGACTTGAGCTACACACGTGATTACGACGATTCAGCTGAGTTTCTGGACGCGGAGCCACGGAGCGGTAAACGCCACAGTTCAAAGGATACGCCACTTCAGTCAAAAAGGAGAAAGTCATCCAGAATTGAGTTCGACCATGCTGATAATGTCGAAAAAGTTATAGCTACGACGACTGTAACTATGGAACATAATGGGCCGATAAGTGCGACTTCTGTTGTAGAAACTGTACCAACTTATTCCTCCAAAAATCAATTGGTTCCCATCGGTAAAAATTTTATGTTTATGATTTATCAAATAATTTGGTTTTAAAGGATCTGGAGAAAGTTCGGATACTGACGCAAATGAAGTTTTCTCCCCAAGGACTGAAGCCCTTCCATATTCTCCTTTCGGCAAAAATGGACTGAACACTCGTCCTCACAAGTTTACTGTCAAGCAAATGATAAAAGGGGAAAACTGTAACGTTTGCAATCAAAGGTAAAACATCTCATTTGGCCTTCATGGTTGGTGGATCATCCTGGGTTGTTGATATTTAACCTCCATGTTTTTGTTGCAGAATTAAATTCTCTGCTACTGGTGCCAAGTGTAAGGACTGTAAAAGCGTTTGTCATTCCTGGTGCAAAGATAGTGTTCCATTGCCCTGCATCCCAGCAACCAAGACACCTAGCAAAATGGGGTATTTTGAGTTTTTCAAATTATTTAAAAATATTAATGTCATTTTGTAGACTGGTACTATTGCCGATTATGCTCCGGTTAGGCCACCATTTTCCTGCATTAGTTGTCCATTGTATCAAAGAATAGAATCTCGTGGTTTAAATGAAGTTGGATTATACAGGATTCCGGGGTCTGACAAAGAAGTGAAAGCTCTGAAGGAACGTTTTATTAAAGGAAAGGGTATTCCGAATTTGGCTCCGGTTCGTGATATCCATTCGATTTGTGGATGCCTCAAAGAGTTTCTGAGGTCGCTCAAAGAACCCTTAATAACGACTGTCAGGTGGAGGGATTTTGTAAAAGCTGCAGAAATCCTTGATGAAGACGACCGCCGCTCGGCCCTTTTTCAATTCGTCTCTGACCTCCCTGGAGCAAACAGGGACACTCTTGCTTATCTCATTTTGCATTTACAAAAGGTCGCCGAATCTCCTGAATGCAAGATGCCGATTAGCAATCTTGCCAAAATGTTCGGTACGACAGTAGTCGGCTATTCAAGGAGCGAGCCTGAAAATTTATTCGCCGAAACCAACACTGGTCATAACGTCATGAACGAGTTGCTTTCAATTCCGGCAGAATACTGGGAATCTTTTCTGAAAGAGAAAGAACCGATCCCTAATGAAAACCACATGCCGAAAACGCCCTCTTCAAACAGTCTTCTCAACTTTTTCCACACTCCCAGCAACAACTCCAAACAGGACTATGTGTAAGTTTTTTAAAAATCTATTTTAAACCCCATATAAAGGAAACTTTTTTTTTACATCTAATTTTTTTCCTCTTTTAGTTTCAGAAGAAAGAAGAAATATTTCGACAAATAAGAAAGCAGTGAAACTAACGGGGCAACTTAAACTTAATTAAATATAGAGTTGTTTTTTTTATAAAACAATTTCTAGTCCATAAAAATTAATACTCTCTAAAATTTGAATCTCAAAAATGCTCTCTGATTTTCAAACTATTTTTTGTATTTTAGTCACATCACATGCTCTCTTTTTAGATCTTTTTTTAGGTATACTAACTAATATTTTATTTTTATCTTATATTGTTTTAAGCATTTTTAATTGGAAAAAAATCTCACAAACTGTTATAAAATGTGATAAAATAACTACTGCTCTCTTTTTAAAAATAAAACTTTTTTTCTTGAATAAAATTGAAATTAAAACTTTCACATCCTTTCTTTTCTGTTCGGGTTTTAGGTAAAACCCTTAATTAATATTGACAAATAACTTCTTTTGAAGAAAAACAATCGTGTTTATTAAGCCATTGAATAAAAAAAAAATGTTTATTAAGCCTTGAATGCACTTTAAAAAGGACAGAATTTTCCTTATCTGACGTAATAACAATTAAAAAGAAATCGATCAATCAAAATTAAAGAATTAAACTCTTTTTAGATCTTTTTTTAGGGATACTAACTAATACAGTCAGCTCTGATAATTCGAAATCCAAGGGACAAAACTTTTTTTTCTTGAATAAAATTGAAATTAAAACTTCACATCCTTTCTTTGTTGTTCAGGTTTTAGGGAATACCCTTAATTAATATTGACAAAGAACTTATTTCTGAAGAGCTTCCAACGAAAACTTCCTTAAAGAGAAGTAACAATATAGAAGGGGGAGGAAGTATAAGGGAACGAAAGTATAATGAAGGGAGGGAAAGTATAAAGGAGGGGGAAGTATAAGGGAGGGAGAAGTTATTTTTTTCAAAAAATTTCAAAGTTTTTTTTAAAACATTTTCCGAGTTTTTTTCCGAAAAATTTTCCCTTTTTTTCCGAAAAATTGTCCAAGTTTTCTTTTTAAATTTTCCGAGTTTTTTCAAAATTTTCCGGGTTTCTTTTTAAATTTTTTTAGTTCTTTTTTCGAAAATTTTTCTAAGTGTCAAGGCAGAAATAATGGGATCTTTGGCCTACGGATGTGCCTCTCGTAATGGGTAGAAGTATGAAATTTCCAATAAAAAAAAATAATTAAAAAGTGACAATTTTTACACCGAAAATTCTTTAAAAATATAGGAGTAATTGGTGAAAATCGGTTGAAAACTGTGGCCGTAAGGTTCGGGAAAAAAATGCTACGGACGGCCGGCCGGCACCACAGACAAAGTTGAGATCGGTATAGATCCATATTCGAATTTACCCTACGGGGTCTGGAAGACCCTTCCCCAAAAACCCGACTGGAGGGTATCACTATAACTTCTTAAGGAAGTTAAAAGGACAGAATTTTTCTTATCTGACGTAATAACAATTAAAAAGAAATCGTTCAATCTAAATTAAACAAAAAAAAAAAAACGCAACATCTTCAATCATTGTCATATAAATACTGAAGACAGTCCAATTTTCATTAGTACAGCTGTGAAAACATAAAATTAAATATTTCTATATCTGAGATTCTGTGTGGTAAGATAAATGGGTTTTTAGATAACTTTTTTTTAAAATATCGTCTTAGATAATGAAGATATTGATATTTTGCCTTTTTTGCTCTGCGGAGTAAATTCTACGATTGTTCATCTTTTTGAATGGAAATTTAATGATATTGCTAGAGAATGTTCAATTTCTTGGACCTTATGGGTATTCAGGAGTTCAGGTAAATTTTATTTTGTACAAAATTATATTTAATTAATTTTTCAGGTCTCCCCTGTCAATGAATATGCTGTCATTGATAACAGACCTTGGTATGAAAGATACCAACCGTTTTCTTATAAAATTGTGTCCAGATCAGGAAATGAAGAGGAGTTTAAAAAATGGTCAAAACTTGTAGTTCAGCGGGGATAAAGTGATTTAAAATGTATGAATGAATCATGAAATTAAAATTTGTTTTCAGAATTATGTAGATGTGGTTATAAACCACATGAGTGCTACTTTACCGAGTGGGACAAAAGGTTCAGGCGGTAGCGATGCTGATACGGGAAGCAAGTTTTACCCAGCGGTTCCTTATTCATCGAACGATTTCCACCCAACTTGTTCTCTGAATAATTATCAAAACGCCCCAGGAGGTCAGAAATTGCGAGCTGGTCGGTTTACATGATCTTGACCAATCGAAAGATAATGTCAGAAACGCCGCTTCTCAATTTATGAACAGATTAATTGACATGGGTGTAGCCGGTTTTCGGTAAATATTTTAATTTTTGTAAATCTTATTTTGTTTTCTAATTTAGTATGGATGCGGCAAAACATATGTGGCCTAAGGATCTTGAAGCGATTTACAATTCCTTGAAAAAATCTCAACACTGATTTTGGCCACAATGCTAACACAAGACCGTTTATTTACCAAGAAGTTATTGATAGAGGTGCAATTTTAAAAAAAACACATTTATTTTCATTATTTCATTTATATTTAGGAGGAGAGGCAGTTAAAAGTACTGAATACATATTTGGGGCATGTGACGGAATTTAAATACGGAACGGAACTCAGCAGAGCATTTAAAGGCAACAATTTGCTTAAATGGCTAAAAAATTTTGGTAAGTTTTAAGGTTTTGGTCCCTGGTAGACCAAAAAAGGGAATCAGATCAAAATGTTGGCAATGCTTATTTTATGGTCTACAAAGAACTATTAATAATTTTTGACCAATTGAGGCGCTCTGGGTACGAAGGGCGAACTCGACATAACGTAGTTCCGAGTTATTCGCATTTTAAAGTTTCGGTTTTTACGTATTTAAAGGGGAAAAAATGGGGAACTCAACAAAAAAATTAAATGGGTGTATTCACCAAGAGGTCTAGAATCTGAAATGAAAAAAAACTGTTGGACCCTTCCCCAAAAACCCGACGTCGAGGGTATCACAATAACTTCTTTAAGGAAGTTAAAAAAATTTGTCCGATGTCGAGTTCGCCCTTCGTACCCGGAGCGCCTCAATTGAACTCCCAAAACGTCCAATCAGGAACAATAAACGCCTAAAAACAGAAATTTTCAGGTGAACCATGGAATCTGTTAGAATCATCAAAAGCGTTAGTTTTTATAGACAACCACGATACTCAAAGAGATGGAGACGTCCTTACTTATAAATCATCAAAACAGTACAAAGTAAAGCATAAAATGATTTTATTGCTGTCTACAAAAAAATGTTAATAGATGGCTGTAGGATTCATGCTTAGTTGGCCATACGGGACCAAAAAAATAATGTCAAGTTACAGTTTCGACGATCGTAACCAAGGTCCTCCTCACAACAACGATATGTCTATCAAAGACATATCGACCAACAGCGATTTAACCTGTACGACGGCGGCTGGGTCTGCGAGCATAGATGGAGACAAATTTACAACATGGTTAAATTCGACCAGATTACCAAAGGAACTCCAGTTCAAGACTTTCAAGACAATGGTTCCAACCAAATTTCATTCTGTCGCGGTAACAAAGGATTCGTAGCCATCAATGGCGATAATTACGACATGAACATCAGAAGAAAAGTAATAATATCCAACTTGAACATCATTTAATTTAATCTTCAGGTATGTTTACCAAGTGGGACATACTGCGATATCATCTCTGGCCTTAAAGCTAACGGAAAGTGCACAGGAAAAGTCGTTGTCGTCGAACAAGATGGTACAGCAAATATTCAAATTAACAGCAACGAAGATGATGGCATCCTCGCTCTACATATCGAGGTCTCATATCATATTTTAATAATTAAACCACTTATTCTTTTATTTATAGGCTCGCCTTTTATCTCGCAGACGTGCTTAATTCTTTTAGAAAAAAGATTGTGCAGGGCGGAAAATGAATAAAAATATTTTTAAATAAGTTATTTATTATTTTTTATAGAAAAAAAAAATTAAAGGAACGTAAACATAATAAGGGATTTGAGAATAGACTTTTCCGAAAATTGTTGACAAAAATAAATCCCGAAGACTTAGAAAAATCTGAAACAGGAAACAAAATGTCAAATAAAAGAATGGTTTGATAGAAAGTTATTGGTGGTTTTTATGCCCATAAAGCTGAGCTACAGCAACTAGCAGCAACCTGATACAAACTTACACATTTTGGTAGAAAAAAGGAATTAGTAAGCTTTTCTTCTGAACGAGCATCCTTCCGTAAGACGCGCTCTTCCGCCGGTCGGCTGGCAAAGATAAGTCGCGCATCTTGAGCAAATGACGCGGTTTTGAGCGTGAGAAAAGACGGTCGTGATGTTGAAACATCCCGGGCATTTGACGTCCATGAAGAACGAATTCGGATGCTGAACGAGCCTCTTCAACTTATGTTTACGCCTTTCATCTTCCACCGAAGGGTTCAAAAGATCAATCGCAAGAGGCATCTGCAATATGAAGAAAGAAAAAACGATAAAATTTGACGTTTGAGAATGACATAACCCCTAAACTACACATCAACGGATCAACTAATGAAATAATATAACACGGTTAATAAATTAATGGCATTTTACAAAACATACTTACTTCAAAAAGAATTAATTATAAAATATTAAATTTCAACAGAAATACAACTTACCTTAGAAATCAGACAACGTGGTCTTCGCGCCGATAAACCGATCTAGAAAAGGGAAATGCCTTGTTATCCTTATAAAACCAATAAGGTATACAGTGTTGACTTTGCTGTATTATAGATATCTTAAAATGAACTATTAGCCTATTAACTTCATTGAATAATTTGCAGTTATTTTGTCAATGGTTTTATTTTATGAAAGTTTATTATTTCAAGACATTCAACAACAGTTTTGAATATCATGAAGAAGAGAGAGCAGCACAAATGTCTGACTAGCGAGCTCTGCCGGCACCCAATTTAATGATGGAATTATTTTCAAAATGGTCGAACACTTCGTACGTGTTCACTGCTGAAAAACAACTAATTTTTATTTATTAAAAATACAGAAAAAAATTTGGAATTTTCGTAAAGAAAATTAAAAGAAATAAAGGAAATTAACTTCTCCAATAAATCAAACCTTTGATAATATTTAAAAGAATTCAAAACGAAAACTATTTCGATTTCGCTTTATAAATTCGCCCCGTCCGCTCACGTTTTTTTTCGTTTTCGCACTCTGTGACCGTATTCCCATTTAAAGTGAACCCTATTGCGGTCTTCTGTGGAATTTACGCCTGGCTGGTACTTCGTATAAAGCGGTGAGTATTTATTTATTTTATTGTTTAATTTCGTATTATTTTGTCGAGCCTCCAGCGAGTTCCCACCCTCCTCTCCACCGGTGATGGAGCCCCACTTCTCGGTTTTCTTACTTTTGCATCATTTTTTCTTTTACCAGAACATTTTCATATAATATTTTTGTATTGAAATTAAGTTTACTGTAAGATATTTGGCGCCATTCAATTGAAACGAGATTTATTACAAAATTTGAAAATTTTGTTTTGATTATGTGATTATGTTTCTTTGGTAAAATGTGATGCGCTCATGAATTTGTTCCAAATCGTACTTTGTACTTTAGCGTACCCATTTGTAAAAAAAATATGGAGCCCCCATTCTGTGCCCATCAGCCCTTGGGAGTCAAGTAGGACTGACTGGTGTTCATTAATTACCAGGAGTCACCCTACGATATTTTACTGGTTTTTATTATGTTTTCTCTTCATAATCCTCTTGTGAAATCTGCCTGGCTTATCATTGGTAAAATCTATGCTACCCAGCTGGTTAAATTTCTGACCACTGTATTGAAGCTAGCCCTGTGTGGCAAAGGAGGACTTTATGGCCAGAGAACTGAAGTATTGTTTAAATTATTCTTTTGAACCCATCTGGTTACTCAATGATTGCATCATGTTAGTCAGTCTGCTATTAAATGCAACTGGTTTAGCAGTGTTTGTGCCTTCAAATGCCCTTAGGATAAGAGGAACTTAAGCACTAGAAATCTGTTTATATGTTATTTTACTCAGTCAACTCTATTGCAATGAGCTGGTTATATTTCTGGCATCTTTTAGTTTTCGGTATTTTTGAAATTCAGTTTCTTTCAGGAAAGATTCTTTAGGCACATTGCAACATTCGGTTGTAATGAAATTGTCCAGTTCATTGGTTTTTAAGGGGAGAAATGTGGATCTTAAGATAAGATTAAAGGACAAGTACTTTTCACCCTACTATGATGTTAAAGTTACTTTTATCTGCTCCTACAATTTTTTATCTTCTACTAGAAGTTTAGAGTGGTATGTGTTGCAATTCAGCCTTTGTAGCAGCACTATTTCTGCTGGCTATAATTGTTAGGCTAGATTTTCCACCAGCCATTTGTTGTATCTATTTAGCCTAAGTCTGCTATGATTTGGGGATCCCTCAAGGGCCAGGGTTCCTTGTTGTCTTTATGCCTCGTGGGCCTAAACTTGCCTGACCTCATCATTTATGGCTGGTCCTGTTGGAAGCCATGGCAACAAACATTTTAACATAACAAGAGTTTAAAATTTCATCTTTGAAATTATTTAAATTGTTCACTGTAAATAAAAAATGTACCTAAAACTATTTTTTGGTTATTGAAACTAAACTTTTAACAGAAAAAGTGTGCAAGTATTTTGCGTGTGACTTTTTTTTTGTAAAAGCTGATTTTTTGGTAATTTTATTGTTGTTGGATTACATTCTAAGTTTATGTACTTGTAGGATTCATTGGAGACGAGAATTGACATGAAGATTCCTCGAAACTTATGGTACGTCGATCATCGGGATGAGTCAAAGTTCGTGTTGATAATTTTGTTCCAGGCGAAATGCCCAGTTATGATGGACCCGATGAGGACGCCACACGAAAGAGAAAACGTTCAAAAATGGAAAAGTCCGATAAGAAAAAACGCTCAAAAGACCACGATAAGAAATTAAAAAAGAAACGTAAAAACCGTAGTGATAGTACAGACAGTAAAAAATTGTTAAAGCCGTTAGTGGAATATTCGGATGTAAGTTCTGAAGAGTTGTCCAGCCCCGAAGCTGGCGAGATCCAAAGCGAAGACGAATTCGCTTCAAGTTCGATTCGAAATCGTTTCCACTACTCGGATTCCGGCGACTACTCGAAATCGCCTTCTGACTCCAGACGGACCTGGAGGAATTGGACGTGAAAAGTAAAAACGTAAATTATCATCATCTCCATCGTACAAAAAGGAGAAAAAGTCTAAAAAATCTAGTAAAAACATAGTCCTGGTCATAAGAAAAAGAAAAGAAAAAAGTCAAAGAGTCCGGATAGGGAGTTTCTTATAAATTTAAAGACGATGCTGCGAATTCTTCGAGTAAATTTATTGATGAAGATTCTCGCCATTCGAAACGGTCTGAAAACAATAACGGTTCGTTCCATTCCGAAGTAGAAAGTTCGCGACATTCACCACATACGCCAGAAGAGGAATTCCAAGGGTATTCAAACCGAAAAACTGTCCCAGTTTCACCGGCTATCAGTCTTGAAGAAGGCGAACGCCCTCATAAAACTCCTACACCTCCGATCGATTCTAGCCCTGAAATGAACTCATCAAGAAGGGATTCTTCATTGAAACGACACAAAGAATCGCCTTCAAGATTAAACCATCGCCACGATAGTTTTTCCGATTCGAAAAAAACACCGAAGGAAATCACCCACTGAGGTACGATGTTGAAAAACATTGAGATCATCTAGAAGACACTCTCCGTCCCCACGTTCCAGAAGACTCTCTGAGAGAGGAGATCGAAGGTGCGCTTTTAAATTTCCCCTTTTAAATTTTCTAATCCTAAATTTCAGATGGCGAGAAAAAATGTCTCCTGTACACTACCTCAGACATGAGTCACCCCATTCTAGAAAAAGAAGGAAGGAAAGAGAAAGTCTTGAAAGAAAAAGAGAACATGGTAGAGAAAAACACAGAAAACGAAGACACCATGATAGCAGATCAAGGTCTAAAAGTCCTATTAGGTATTATATTTTTAATTTTTATTGAAAAAATATTAAATCATTTTCTTTATGGTTATTCAAGACTATTGACGATTAGGTGAGTCTTTATGTGTTTGAAATGTGTTAGGCATGGTTTGTTTAACGAATTTTTAAAATGTTTGATGACTAAAATATCAGTCTTTGTGATTCAGTTTTATGTAACATTTGATTTTGTTTTAGAGTGCGGCGGTCGGTTTCTAGATCAAGAAGTTAGACGATCACGTTCAAGGTCGCCGATACCAATTACAAGCCACCGCTCTCCCTCACGTCATAGTCCTACAATGATGCGACATAGCCCATTAATTTCACGACATAGCCGTTTCCTCCGTTAAAACGGGTGTCGAAAAACGCTTCTAGATCTCCATCGCGGAGCCCGCCTAGTCTTCGGAAGGTTAGAGAGACCGGAAAAGTGAAGATGAAGGCGTAGGAGCGGCTGACAGATTCAAATAAGTTATAACTTTCGCGATTTTGCAAAATTTTTATCGGTAAAAATGAATTGATGATTGGTACTTATTTTTATGGTTGTTCAAACATCATTTATGTATATCCTGAAAGGTGCGAGTACATAGGTTAGAAAGTTAAAATGGTAAACAGGCTATTAACACGTATGCCTACAGATTATTACAACCTTTCGTTTCAGTAAACGGGGGAGAAGAGAGACTGATTAAAGTCTCTTGTCCTACAGATTTCGCTTTCTAGATTGTTTTTACTTGAATTTCTATTATTAACCTTTGGACTTGCGGGTGGGAGTATTTGCATAGGTGCCCTATCACACCAATTACCATGTGTCTCTTTTCTCTCCTACTGGTGGCTATCAAAAGCGAGGGAACGCTCATTCACCCAATTCGCCATATGTTCGAAACCCTCGCGGAGTTGGGAAGAAGGTCGAGGAAGCACGAACTCACGACGAAAACCTTCTCAAGTTAACACGTTTGGATTTACATTTGAATTAATTTGCTGTAGAACGAGTGCCATTTCGGGTAAAAATTATGACCCGGTTTTTTTTCTCCCGGATGTTTATGAAACATCCGCCGTAAAATTCAATATTGATAGTCGTATGTATGCTAATTATTGATTTTTCAAGACAAAAAAAATTTTTTGTTTGTTAACTTTTACCTACGGCTTTTGGATTGAAGAATGGTGGTCGAGAATCGCACGATGGATCTAACTACCAAATTGTTTAAGGCTTTTTGGTCATTTAATTTCCCACGGCAGTGCTGATGGATATGTCCGAACTAGAAAGTGACATTTCCGCGTTCTTCTTCCTGACTTCACTTTTAAATCCTGCATTTTCTCGATTCTAATTCACCGTACGTCTCCAGGGGTGAAAAAAAATTAACATATTCTGCGAAACGTCAGCGTTTCGCACGTCCGGTAAAAAATGTTTGGTAGCATGTTGTCTTCCGACAAGCAGTGAAAGTAGTTAGGCGCCGGAGCTTTTCAGATATCCCCCCAGCATCTTCGCCGAGAACTTTACGAGACAACTAAAACTTTCATCCTTTCCGCTATTCGCACAATACGGCATTTTCCAATAGTTTATTAAATCTGGAAGGATTAAAAAAACTTTCTTCACATTGTCCTCAGATTTTATTCGCCTGGAATATTAAATAAATAAAAGCTTAGTGGATAAAATATTGCTTTGTTTTTTTAAAATTCCGAATACTTCCCAGACCACTGTAAATTAACCCAGAATTATTGTTCTAAAATTCATTATTAAATATTCTTTTGGGTGTTTTTCTTCCATATTTTAAAAAAAAAAAATTTATCAGATATCTTTTAATTGGAATGTCTACTATTATTGAATAAACCGCTTGTTATAATTTGAGAGCTCGTTGACAAAATTAACACGTCAATATTAGTTTTTTAGAGGATTTTTTTCCTTCAAAACATGAAATTATCGCAAAATTAGATGACTCGCGCCACGATAATCAAAGGCCTCTTAATATCTCTCGCATCTTAACTTCTCCCCGTTAATTTTAGAAATAAACTTTTAAGATCATTTTATTTTCTCTTTACGTAACCGGTATCGAGTGGTTGAACCCTAAGGCTCAAGGACGAATATTTGATCCTGTGAACAGGATGATCTTGAACCTCACGTTTATTCCGCTTCCGGAGAGAATGGAGCAACAGAAATGGGTGGTCCAATTTTCGGCCTCCTCACAAAGAGAAGAGTGTGAAGAATATTAACTCACTCTTTTGTCCTAAAAGACCTCACATGCTAGATGAAAAGATATTTTTGTTTTGAAAAACCAAAACTTCCTTAATTACAAACACTTTCTTCCTTTTAACTCCCATTGTGTTGTCAACTTGGTGAAAATTTTTAAAATCTATTTACAGTAGCACTTGAATTTTCATATATGACATGTTAATCCTCCATTGTTTTACATTGACTTTCCCTTTTATTCAAAACTTAATTAGAACTTTGATTTTTTTCTAACATTCTGTTTTTTGAAACTATTGTAGCTGCCAATTAAAGGATCGTCCGTGCGTATTTCCTGAGGAACACGACCTTCGTTGAAGGCCGTTTAAGAGAAAGCAGAGCTTTAGAGTCTCACCTTTGTAATCAATGACCGCATCTTCACCTCTTTATTAACATAACCATAACCACCCTTTAAACCCTCCGGCATGAACAATATTTAGAAAAAAACGTCGAGAAAGTTTTCCTAAAATGCACATTTGATCTCATTAGTTTCTTCACGACCTTCCCGAAGGTCTTCGTGCTATTATGCAAACTTAAGAACTTTTCCTTAAAATTGTCCCCCTTCAAAAGGAAAAGCACGACTGTCAAGTATAAACGTGAAAGTTTTTTTTAGGTGGAAAGTATGCATATTCTATGAGCGTCGAAGGAAAAATATTATCTCTATAAATGCACTCAGTATTCCGGTAACTAGTTTTCGATCCGCATCTATCGTCCGTAAAATCGTTTTTATACGTTGAAAATTCTCCGTAATAGACCGTAATTTGTGATATCCCAACTTTCTTGCCATGTAGAGTTTTTGCTTTTTAACTTCCTTAAAGAAGTTTTGTGATACCCTCGACGTCGGGTTTTTGGGGAAGGGTCTTCCAGACCCCGGAGGGTCAATCGAATGTTGATCTTTGCCGATCTCAACTTTGTCTGTGGTGCCGGCCAGCCGTCCGTAGCATTTTTTTTCGGGACACTTTACGGCCACAATTTTCGACCGATTTTCACCAAATTTTCTTTAGCCGGTGAAGAAGAATGTAACGGGGGCGATTTTTGAATTTCAAAAAAAAGGCGGAGATATGTCTGTTTGAAATTTTAAAAAATTCGCTGCGGAAAATTTCCGTTAATCCGATTTTCACCAAATTTTCACCAATTACTCCTTATATTTTTTAAGAATTTTTGGTGTAAAAAAATTGCCACTTTTTTTTATTATTATTATTTTTTAGTAGGGAGAAATTTCATACTTCTACCCATTACGAGAGGCACTTCCCTAGGCGAAAGAGCCCATTATTTCTACCTTGACACTTGAAAAAATTCCCGAAAAAAAGAACTTAAAAAAACTTAGAAATTTTTTCGAAGAAAAGAAAAAAAACTCGAAAATTTGTAAAAAAAAATCCGGAAAATTTTTCGAAAAAAAAAAAAACTTAGAAAATTAAAAAAAAAGGAAATTTTTTGAAAAAAAAAAAACTTCCATTCCTTATTCTACCCCTCCTTTCTACTTCCCCTCCTTTATACTTTCCCTCCCTTCGTTATACTTTCGTTCCCTTACACTTCCCCTCTGTTATACTCCCCACCCACATATACTTAACCCTCCGGTTTACATCCCATCCGTTATACTTCCCCCTCCTATATACTTCCCCTTCCATATACTTTCCCTCCTATATGTTACTTCTCTTTAAGGAAGTTTTCGTTGGAAGCTCTTCAAACCAGTACTTTTTTTTGTTTTGCAAAACTTAAAACTTTAAGAACCTTCTAATTAGACAACGGTTTGTTTATGTGCCTTAAAAACGTTATACTTTTCTTAAAATACATGATTATCTTTCAACTTCATGAAATGAGAGAAGGTTTTGTTTTGCTTTTCATGCTCTCATTAAAATGGTTGGTATGAGTAATTCTATTACGTTCTATGTGTACTTAAAAGGCTGGAACGAATGAAACGAAATAACCAGTTTCTGGGTAGCCAGTTGCTACGTTCATGCTCACAGGCCGATGAGCAACGTTAAAAAAGATTCAAATTAAAATCTAACGGATGACTCATTGGATGATGTTTTCCTACAACTGCAGTTCGAAATATCTTCTTTAAAAAAAAGTTAAATCGTTGTTTCTTAATACAAGGGTCAGAATAGAAAAGAATTCGCCCTTGAGATGCCGACAACGGAGCTTCGGTTGCTAGTTAACTTCTTATAATGTAATCAGATGATCTGGTGGTCAGCGTTGAAAGAAATCGATGATTTATGTCTTTATTTAGATACGGTCACAACCCTTGTACGCCTACAAGTAAAAAAAAATCTATTAAAAAAAGTTGACAATGCGAGGAACGAATGTCAGGGTTCTTCCCACAAAGACTCCGTTACTGCCCGGAGCTTTTTTAATTAATTCAAAGACTTTTAACTCTGAGTGTTCAATCAAAAATCAATCCCGAAAAGAATAATAGAAACCCCCGTGGAGAAGAGGCTCGAGTCGGATTTCTAAATGGACGCTAATGGACGCTCACGTGGGTCCCATACGATCTCTAATATAGGATAATGTAAATGCACATTCCTTTTTGAATAAAAAAAATCGTAAAGGATGAATCGCAAGTTTGTTATAAATTAACGAAGGACTCTCGCACTCGTCATTTATCAGGAAAGATTTACGGTCGGTCTTCACGCTCGTCTCATAAAATCCGCTCCGAATAACCATGGGAAAAAAGTTTTCCTGCGAACTAAAACGCTAATTTTATAACAATTTTCATTAAATCTTGGCGATGACATTGCTTATGTAGGAAACCGCTTCATTACACACTTCTTGTATTATGCGTCAAGTACGTACTTAAAATCATTAGGCCCTTAACCCTTTGTTTACTCCTTTACGTATTTTTCCCTCAATTAGGTAGATAATACATGGGGCTTTAAATGTCAACTTCATAGAAAGAAAAAGGGAAAAAAAAGGGGTCCCACGTGAACTCGTTGGATTTTTAATTACACTTTCAATGCGAAGGCCGAGGTTGGAACGTAGGAAATCGTTTAAGTCATTTCATTTTCTTAGAGAAACCACTCCCACATAAAAAAGAATTTTTTTTGTCTTCATGTTCTCACCACTTTCAAGTGTGGGTTAGCGTTTACAAGTTCAATTTCTTATATTATTAAAATATGGTCATTTGATTCGCTCTTTAGAATAAAAAATAGTTAAAAGCAATCACGAGTCACAAACGAATGGGTTCTTCGGCGCACGATTCGGTCTAGAATCATATTGGAATTTATATCAAGTTCACGACACACTAGACAATATAATGTTCGACTCCCTATTGAATACGACTATACACATACGGGCGTAGCATCAAAGGAATCGTGCCGACTTAATCCTCCATTTTTCCCGTCTTGTAAAAAAGAATATTTTGTTGATAAATCCTCCCTATACACTCACGCATGGCGGCTTTTATTACGGCCGTATTTTTCGAATGGAAACCCCATTTAGGAGATAGTGATGAAAGAAATCGAGGACCACCTACTTACTAAATCCCAAAATGTTGCTTTCCACGTTTGCATATGCCATCCAAACGACATTGATTTATGCTCTATAATTTTCAATTTTATGTCTTTCCTGTAAGTTTTATTTTTAAAAAATCTACCGTCCAATTTACTCGCGATTGTCTGTTTTGATCAGGAAGATAAATCTATTAATTTCTGGACTAATCGCCCATGATGACGTTTTCGGCTTGATCATGTTAGAGGGAAAATCCATAATTCCAAGCTATCAAGGACAGGTATTACTTAATGTGTTTACTGTAATAATAGATGACACCCTACAATAAAAAAAAACTTTCTTTTTTATTAAAAGACATTCCAGCGTCCAAATGACAGCTTATTCCCTCTTATCGTATTAAGGAGACGACCGCATGAGGATCGTGGAGGGGGGTCCGTTCTGACACGATATTATTCAAGTAGAAAGTAGACAGTAATGAGCGGTAATTGTTATATTGTGTCGTCTGTTATAAGTAATGGACCCTTTGGCTTTCGGTCAAGGCATCAATTTCACCTTATTAGGCCTCCGGGATGGCGATCGCGTTCGAAAATTATACAGCCTTCAGATTACGTGATATTGATTGTCTGACGTTTCTGGAACGGCAGAGACGTTTTGTGTACGTACGCGAAGGTGATTGATCGGAGGCTAAAATAGAAAAACGAGTCAATCCCCGTTTGAAAAATTTCGACGCTTGAAAAAAATATGCGGCTAAGATTGAGAGTTTGTTTTTTTCAGGTCCTGAAGATCGAACGATCAACGAAACGGACGATGAAGGGATCGAAAGGGACCAGTGCGATAGTTTCGAGGAGACGAGCCAACATTCTTCGAGCCTCTCCCTCGTATTACAGGTAAGGAAGTAATAACCGATATAAGTGAACTCGTCCCGGAGATCGGTATCTCGAGTACCAGAACTTCTTTTCGGACGGATCATTACTCCGGAGGTACACATACCGATGCGTGGGAACTACCGAAAGAGGAATGTTCGAAAATTATGAAAAATTTTTCCCACGATCATCATTAATTACTTTTTTTTTCCGGTCAAAAATAATTGAATTTGGGCATAATGAACCGTTGAAGTGTTAAAAAGCGGTTTTGCTTACTTAACTTCAAAATATTCTTTTGAATAGTCCAGAGTGGTTCTGCAAGAAATCATGATCCCATTTTTAGTATTTCCTATTCAGTAAAAGATAAATTAAACCCAGATTTTTAATCGTTATCTAAAATTCCAAAAGCAAGTCCTCACTTCCTATTCCTCGTGCCTCAGCCCAGTTTTATCGTATTTCATTTCACGTTCCTGCTAATCCATCAAGTTTGGAATTATTAGCATACAAAAAATGATCCTTTCTCATTTTCTTAATTTAAATAACGGACGTTTCCGAATAAAGATTCTAAAAAAAAAGTTATTTTTCGAAGAAGGGAATCTCGTAACTGGGCCATCTGGTGGAACGTGACCCACGACGCGAGCAAACAAACGAAATTTTCTTTCCCTTCCCCCTTGAGGCTACGGTCAACATTAAAATAAACGATATCTATCGTAGAAAAAAAGTTGAAGAAAAAACTGTTTGTTTTTGTCCTTAATTACGCCCTTGGACTTGAGTTAAAAGGAAATCAAAGATGAAGAAACTATAAGAACGTGTATAGAATGAGCAGCTACTTTTAATTAAGGCATTCAATTACGTTTTCTGATCACTTGCTGATTTACACTTAAGAACAAACTCGAGTATTTTTTTTTCAAAGTCTATGGCTGATTGAACTTTGAGTAACGAAAGAAGTAGCACGACGAACAGCTGATTAATAATGTTGTGGGTCATTCCCAAAGTCGGTCTTGTAAAAAAGGAAACCTGTTTCTTTTAATAATACGTTACGATACTCCCACAGCCTCCCAAAACGAATCCCTTCCGCCGCTGTGACATCGCGTCTGAAATTAAAGAAGATGCCGCGACCTGTTTTATTACGCCTTCTCCGGTGTCATTAGAACAGCTTCGCTAAATATTCTACGTCCCGAAAATCGTCTCTCCGGGCGATCGTCCGGAAATATTTACATTTTGAATTACACACCTTTGTTGATTTTTGCATTTTATTTTATACGTAACGGTAGCTTTCGTGTTCTTTGAAGATCCAAAATATGTTTTTTAACAAATATTCGTACGGTCTCGAAAATCCCGTTTGTCTATCAATTTTCGTATATTTTGACGTGTCATAATTGGAAATAAATTTAAAATTCATTTTTTTGACCATTTTTATTGTTGCTGGTTGAAAGTGGTTTGGGACACGTTTATAAAGAAAGGAAGAATTTTAAATTAATTTTTTACCGATGAAAATGTCATGAGATATTGTCAAGTCACGATTTTTTAATATTATTCTGAACTAAAACTAAGTGGCTAAACTGTTTGGGCTTTATTTATGGAACGTGTCCGTTAATCTTCGCTTATAGAAAAGGGGCTAATTTGGACAGGTGTTTCTTTATGACCTTTTGTTTCAAATTAGTTTCTAGGACGCGAAGATATTAGGCTTTGTAAGGTCCTCATCTTTTGGTGGTTTATTTACTTTTTATATTTTTTAGGAGTGCACGGTACACATGGGATGCGGTAGTCAAGAAGCGGATTCGCATTACAAAGCTGTCTGTCGGGCCCTCGTCGCCGAAGCGCTGGAACTTTCGATGTTTCTGGAAAACGTCGGCGCCCGACAGCTTCGGCAGCCAAAAGAAACCCCGGATCTTTACGACAAGCTCAACTTCAACGATTGGGTAAGTTTATCTATAAACGGAAGTTATTATCATGAATTTTTCGCTCGGCGGTTGTTTTTTTATCTCGGTTCTTTTTGTGTAGGCCGTGTGAAAACTTCAAACTGATCGGAAAAGCCGATAAAAGATTGACACGTACGATTTTCCGTGCTGTAAAAAAGTCCGAAGTTAAAAAATTATATGTTGACCTTTCATATGCGCTTTTTCTTCCTTAAACTTTTTTTATCGGCCAAAAATCAAGTAATGTCTGTTTGTACGTTGAATGTCAACAAGCC
>JACGAQ010003908.1:0-22518 GCA_014119065.1 Orius insidiosus | reverse complement strand
ATTTACATTTGTTTGTAGGCCCTGAAGATATAATTTATCGAAGCTCGGCAAAAAATTAATGACCACAACCCTATTCCGCTACACTAATAAGATATTTTATGTAGTAAATTTTCGTAGCTACAACTTTTACTTAGGACATTTTTCGTTTTGAGCGACGGTTTCCAAGATAGAAGGGAAAAACCGAAAACCGTTGCTCACAACGAAATATGTGCAAAGCAACCAACTTAAAACCCTCATATCCCCTTAAGCGATTTCATGACTTGTTGAATGAGTTAATTATTAAGTTTATACCCAAAAAGGTAAGATTAGAGTATAATTGATAGTAATTTTTTTTTGGCAACTTTTTGTGATTTTGTTGGAATGTATGCATGTAGCGTTTGGTACTCCGATGAGAAGAGATTATTACCGAGGCTCTCAAGACTGTTTGACTGAAAGGAAGAGTTCTTCTCGTTTGTATCCAGGTAATTAATTTCAATAAATTTTGGGGACTTTTTTTCAATTATAAAAGTGCTTTTGAAATGTTTAAAAGTTCTTAGTGTTCGTTTCTAGTTTTGGGTGTTGGTTGTTTTTTGTGTGCCGTTTGTGAGTGTGTGATATTCTTTCAGAAATGGGGGACGAGAGTCGAGGAACTTCACCTGGAAGGTCTTTAGGGAGGAGGTCGTCTTATAAAACATCTCGAGGTGAGTATTTCGTTTTATGTCTTTTTACGTCGTTGTGTCGTTTTTGTGCTTAAAAGTTTATGTCGTTTTCAAAAACGATCTTAGCGTGGAAAAAAAAGCGTTATTTTTATTTTTGAAAATCACAGCTACATTGCAAAAGCACTAAAGCACTGTTTTATATTGAAAATACATAACGAGATTATTCCGGGGGGTTTGGAATTTCGCAAAATGAGAAAAGACGAAGAATTGCGTGTGGTTACAGATCCTTCGCCCGAAGTGAGAACGATGGGACGTTCAAAGTACGGGACTTACCAGGCGAGACGCAAATCTAACTCTCTCATGAATCTTGCTGGTAAGACTTATAAAACCTAAACCTTCAAGCGGTGATGGTTCGGGACTTTTACCCCCCGTATAGCACATGGAAAATAACAAGCACATTAAATTCTGGTTTTGGATTTTTTTTGGGTAACAATTCACAAAAAAAAAACACAATTTTTGTTTATTTCCACACATTTTAAACTGTACACATTCTAGAATTCACTTAAAAACAGTTAAAAAAATTATTAATGTGTAAAATGTCATCCGAAAAAAACCATTTTTTTTTTTGCCCCAGAATCCCAAACTCAACGTTTTTCTTAACTTTTTGGCCAGATATCCCGTTATTATCAGAATTGTAGTGCTTTGTTTGATCTTCTGTTCTAAGGAAACTCATTTTTTCCAATTTTCAGCGTTTTCCTCAGCGTTCTTTAAGCAGGAGACCTATTTCTAGTTTTCCTTCTGAAATCCTATATGCAGGACTTTTGGCCTTTGAAATTTTGGACTTTTGACCATTTTCATTAATTCTATGCCTAGAGTCACTCTTTTACCCAATTTGAAACTTTTTATGCAGGACTTTTGGCCTTTTAAAATTTTGGACTTCTGACCATTTTCATTAATTCTATGCCTAGAGTCACTCTTTTTACCCAATTTGAAACTTTTTTGCATACTTTTGGCCTTTTGAAATTTGGACTTTTGACCATTTTTATTATTTCTATGCCTAGAGTCACTCTTTTTACCCAATTTGAAACTTTTTTATGCAGGACTTTTGGCCTTTTGAAATTTTGGACTTTGACCATTTTCATTAATTCTATGCCTAGAGTCATCTTTTTACCCAATTTGAATCTTTTTATGCAGGACTTTTGGCCTTTTGAAATTTGGACTTTTGACCATTTTCATTAATTCTATGCCTAGAGTCACTCTTTTTACCCAATTGAAACTTTTTTTATGCAGGACTTTTGGCCTTTTGAAATTTGGACTTTTGACCATTTTCATTAATTCTATGCCTAGAGTCACTCTTTTTACCCAATTTGAAACTTTTTATGCAGGACTTTTGGCCTTTTGAACATTTTCATTAATTCTATGCTAGTCATTGTTTTTACCAATTTGAAACTTTTTTATGCAGGACTTTTGGCCTTTTGAAATTTTGGACTTTTGACCATTTTCATTATTTTATGCCTAGAGTCACTCTTTTTACCCAATTTGAAACTTTTTTATGCAGGACTTTGGCCTTTTGAAATTTGGACTTTTGACCATTTTCATTAATTCTATGCCTAGAGTCTCTTTTTACCCAATTTGAAATTTTTTATGCAGGACTTTTGGCTTGAAATTTTGGACTTTTGACCATTTTCATTAATTCTATGCCTAGAGTCACTCTTTTTACCCAATTTGAAACTTTTTGCAGGACTTTTGGCCTTTTGAAATTTTGGACTTTTGACCATTTTCATTAATTCTATGCCTAGAGTCACTCTTTTTACCCAATTTGAAACTTTTTTATGCAGGACTTTGGCCTTTTGAAATTTTGGACTTTTGACCATTTTATTATTCTATGCCTAGAGTCACTCTTTTTACCCAATTTGAAACTTTTTTATGTAGGACTTTTGAAATTTTGGACTTTTGACCATTTTCATTAATTCTATGCCTAGAGTCACTCTTTTTACCCAATTTGAAACTTTTTTATGCAGGACTTTTGGCCTTTTGAAATTTTGGACTTTTGACCATTTTCATTATTCTATGCCTAGAGTCACTCTTTTTACCCAATTTGAAACTTTTTTATGCAGGACTTTGGCCTTTTGAAATTTTGGCTTTTGATCATTTTATTAATTCTATGCCTAGAGTCACTCTTTTTACCCAATTTGAAACTTTTTATGCAGGACTTTTTTTTGAAATTTTGACTTTTGACCATTTTCATTAATTTTGCATAGAGCACTTTTTACCCAATTTTATGGTTGTTTTCTCAGTTTTTTGGCCAACTAACACCCTTTTTTCCTGGGTTTTTGGCGATTTTAAAGAATGAATTATACAACTTAGTCTCATATCTTCTTGTGGTTATAATTGTTCTAAATTTTATTGGAAATAAACAATATAAATGTAAAAAACAAAAGAAAATGTGCTTTTAACTTGCTTGATCAAAGGTTGAGGTTGCTTAAATTTCATTTACTTTTCGCTAGGATCTTAGTATTCACATACTAGATCCCACATTAGACTAGAAAAATAAATTTTTCGTTCTAATCGTTGGTTTCGGGTTATTTATGGGTTTTGTGTGGGTGTCGTAGGTTCGAGTTGCGATCAAGACAGTTTAGCGTATCGATACGGCGATACGGATTCGGGGCTTGGACGTGCGACGCCTCCCAGACGCGTCCCATCGCCATCCGGCCCCGGGTCTTTACCGGCTAGGCGGAGATTCGACGATAACATGTCCGACGCCGGAAGCGACTACAACGGTCCTAGACTATACAGACAGCCCACTACTAAAAGTAACAAGGTATGAGAACTAAATTAAAAATTATTTGTGTTTAACTTAATTTGTAGGGTATTGTCTTAAATGCTGTCGAATATTGTGTCTTCCCCGGTGTTGTCAATCGAGAAGCGAAGATGAGAGTAATTGAAGAAATGAATAGATCAGAAGCGAAACATTTCTCGTCCTTTTCCGAGACGCCGGCTGCCAATTTAGAGCTCTCTATGCTTACTATCCCGATACTGAAGAAATTATTAAAATGTACGGTACTGGACCTAAAGTCGTCACAGATAGAATGTTGATAAATTTTTCAAGTAAGTTATTTTTATTTTTGAGCTATTTTCTTCAACTTTTTTTTTCAGGTATAATTCGGGAGGAAAATGTTTTTCGCAAGTCCATACCAAGCACTTGACAGTAACTATAGACGCTTTTACGATTCACAACAGCCTTTGGCAAGGGAAGAAAGTGAACCTACCTAACAAAAGAGATATGACGTTAGTCATTTAGTCAGCTAACCGTTTAAATAAAAAAGATATAATTACGCATAATTAAGTTTTTTTATGTTAATTTAGACAAAAAAACATTAACGAAAAAAATAATATGAATAACTCAATCTAAAAAACTTTGTAAATAGCGTATAAATATTTTTTTGTTTAATTTTTTCTCTAGAGACGGCTTATTGGCTACTTAAAATTACTAAAAACTGGCCCCCAGTCTAAAGTCAATATTTCTCCATTTCTCTTTATCATATTTTGTATCGTTGAGAGTATATCATGTTGACAAAAGTGTGTTGCACAAGTCGCTAGAGATATTTTTTTAGACGAAAAAAATTATCGTTTACCCAGTTAAAAAGTGGATGAAACAAAAAGGGTTTAAAAAAAATTATTTTTACAGATATTGGTTTTTTTAAAAATAAATATATTTTTAAAAATGGTTCCTTAAATTTTTTGTTACTTTTTTTGAAACGTAAAATTTTAAAAAGGTCGTATTGTGTCAAGAAGCAACATCACGAAATAGAAAAATAGAATTTTTGCTACTTCATGTCTAGTTAAAATCAAACATGAAGTTCCGATTAGCTGTGCCAATTTAGTTTATGCCTTGAAAAATTTTTTTTCTCTTATTTAGGTTGTGAAGGGATTTCCCCCTCAAGGTTGCTTCTCGCTTAATTTATAGGTGTCAATACGCTTTCAGGACTCTTGAAAAACATATAAATATTTATATATAGTATCTTGTTATGTATTCATTTTTTTTAAAGCAAAGTATTATAATGTAAATAAATTTCATGTTTTCCTTCTTTTTTTTTCTTTCGAGCCTCTGTGCTGTCAAATTGTTTTCCCGACCCCCTGTTTTTATATATTCCTCGATTATTTATTAATATAATTAATATTTAAAAATGTACCGTTTAAAAAACCAAAAGAGTAATAACTTTAACATGCTGTCGGTATATTTGAAATTTAAAAATTGTGATCAATAAATATTAATTGTGTAATTAATTTTTTGAGTTATTGAAATTACCCATTTACTTGTTTGACTTAAATTGTTATCAACTTAAGCTTGGAGTAACGAAAAAAAAAGAACCAGTTTGAAGAGCTTCTAACGAAAATTGCCTTACAGAGAAGTTTTGGGGAAGTATAAAAGAGGGGAAGTATAAGGAGGGGGAATTATGAAGGGGGGAAGTATAAAGTCGGGGAAGTCTAAGGGAGGGCAAGTATTGAAAGAAGTATTTGTAAGTTGTTTGACTAAAATTAGTTATCAACTTAAGCTTGGAGAAAGGAAAAAAAGTACTAGGTTGGAGAGCTTCTAACGAAAACGGCCTTACAGAGAAGTTGGGGAAGCATAATGGAGGGGAAGTAAACGGAGGGGGAAGTACAAAGGAGGGGAAGTGAGCATATTTTTTTACCGCAGCGAATTTTTTAAAATTTTAAACAGACATATCTCCGCTATTTTTTCGAAATTCAAAAATCGCCCATTATTAGTTGTTCACCGACTAAAGAAAATTTTGTGAAAATCTGGTGAAAATCGGTTGAAAACTGTGGCCGAAAAGTGTTCCGGGAGTAAATGCTACGAACGGACGGCCGGCCGGCACCACAGCAAATTGAGATCGGTAAAGATCGATTTGAGTTATTGTATCACAATAACTTCTTTAAGGAAGTTAAAAACTGTGTAAACGCCAAAAAGGGTGTTTCAAGGATTCTGAAGGAACCCTACTTCTTTTCCTTAATTCAACGATCTTTCCACCAAGACTATTCATTTTTAACTGACTTAAAGTTTTCGAAATGTTTGCCCCAAATACTCTTTGACCATATTTTTGGAGATTTTTCATCTTCTGGTCATAAAAAGCCAAAACAGGATTTTTAGGCGTTTTTCACGGTTTTAAGCGTTATATCATTGTTCATAAAAAATTAGAAGCTTTATTTAGTTTCCATTTTAGTCCCTAGAACGCGCCAGTCCCATCTTAATCTGTTTTTTCCTGATGGCCCTTTTGTGCTTAAGAAAATTTTTTTTTCCAAATTGATTTTCTGCCTTTTTCTCAAAACTTTGATAAAACTTTTTGTACTATTTAGTGTTATAAGTTCCTTTTTTCTAAAAATGATGGCTTAATGTAGTTCTACAGTTCGACTACGCCTGCTGTCTACGAAAAATGTTAAATTTTTTTGTTGCAATAATCATCGCCATTTTTACCATTTGATCTGTTTAGAACTTCTTTTTTAACCTAACATGGGTAAAAATTAATTTATAACATTTTTTTTTTAGATCTTACAAGACTAAAATATTCCTGAGACTAGTAAACTGACCTACACCACTAAATTCCGTTAGGAGCACGTGCCCGGTTATTATTTATTTTTGCATGTTCGTTTAATACCTTTTTACTTTTTTTCGTCTCCAAGACGCCACCTGCTTTATTCTCCAATGCGGGCTTATCTTCATTTGCTATTCTTTTATTAAATTGTTTTATTTTAAATTCGATTCTTCCGTCGGAAAGAGTAGGAAAAAGGACAAAAAAAGGTGGAATAAAATATTTAAAAAAATAAACATCGGGTTCACGATGGGGAATATAATGCACGATAGCTGTCAAGTACATAAATATGACGAGAAAGATAAGGTCTAGTATGGCTACTGAATCTCCTTCACCTGCCCCACGGTGCTTTACAAGATCGCAGATAAAAACGAAGGCTGTACGTTCATAGGTGTCTTATAGTGCAGCAAAATAAGGAAAGTCTTGAAGGATTAAGTAATTTTTTAGTGTTTTTGGACGTTTTTTTTCTCAGTTTTTAGGTCATAGATAAAACGAAGGCTGTAGTTCATAGGTATCTTATAATGCAGCAAAATAAGCAAAGTCTTGAAGGATAAGTAAATTTTTTAGTGTTTTTGGACGTTTTTTTCTCGGTTTTTAGGCTATAGATAAAACGAAGGCTGTCCGTTCATTGGTGTCTTATAATGCAGCAAAATAAGCAAAGTCTTGAAGGATTAAGTGAATTTTTTGTGTTTTTGGACGATTTTTCTCGGTTTTTAGGCCAAAAAATCCTCTTTGGATTGTTGAGGTTTTTTGAATAACCAACGTCATACTGTTTTTAGGCCGAGAAACCATTTTTTACTGGATTTTTTGGTTAAAAAGTACCTGAAAATGTAAGATGGTATTGTTTAGTTTGATTATTGAGGAAAAAAAAGTATGGTATGTGTAGTAGGCTGGTGGGGTGCCATGGTTTATGTGTTCGCCCGTGCGGTTTCCCACGTAGCCTTGCGCTAATTATTAATCCGGTGGAAAGGAAGGAGTTACGATGGCATGAACTAGAAGATGGTAGTTGGTCATTTGTACGTGGGGGCTCTCCTCTCTTACTCTCCTTTTTATGAGAAACCCCCGTCCGCGCTTTTCGTCCCGTCCTTTCCTTTCATACTCTCGCGTTGTACTTTCTGTTGAAGAGAATCATACAGAGCTCAATGGTACTCGGAGCTATAAAGTTTACACAAGTCCGACTTTATGATATTTAGTACCCGGACTTGGAAAGGCTTCTTACCTTTACGAACAGCTAACGACTCCTTCATATCAGATTCAATTTCTTCAACGATTAAGATCTGAAATGTCTGTTTTTATTAAAACATTCCTTTCGGAGAAAACAGTAGGCGCGCCTGGGAAAATTTTAAAGTTGCCAACTGAGCGATTTTTTACAGCAAGGAGCTCGGCCAGACGAAATTATTTTTGGCAAGTTTATTCCACCGCTCTGTTTTTGCCTTAACCCTTTCGAGACCGCGTCTGACGACGGATTCTCTGCGCTACTGGCGCAGCACTTTTCCCCTCACTTCTCCCCGACCGCTCCCAGCGCCCAGCAAAGCACAGAAAGCGACGAGTGATGCGGTCATCACGTAGTTCATTTCTCCCCCAACAGATTGCCAGTTTTTGCATGTCGCTAGCGCCACGGGAAGCGAAGGTATTAACTTTTTTAGAGAGGTTTCCCGCTGACGCCGCTGGGCATCTAAAGTCGCCTGCGGTCTCCAAACGAAAAGCGCAAATGGCAACTATAGTCGCCTGCGGTCTCGAAAGGGTTAAAGGAGGCTACAGTGCCCTTTTTTGTATTTGATATAAATAGCTATACGTAGAGGCAAAATTTCAGATCGATCGCTTAATCTGGAGAAGCTGTAAACCGGTCAGATTGACAGAAAAATATCGATGGGACGAAAATCAGGTTTTCAGAGCTGCATATTTCAGCTACCTGTGGACCGATCGACTTGAAATTTTAAAGACTTTCTATTATATATTAGAGAAAATCCACACAAAATTTCAAGTTGCTTAGTCAAAAGGAAGCCGAGGTACAATCGATCGCGTCTCATACTTGAAGGTGTGCATAATTTTGGTTCTTTTCGAGTGTTGCCTCGATCCTACATTGATTGGTGGCAATTGACATTGCTGTTTGGTACAGCTGCACAACATTGCTGTTTGGTGTATTCCACCGCTCTATTTTTTGTCTTGAAGCAGGCTACAGTGTTCTTGTACTTGAAATAAATGGTGGCTATAAGCCTATAAGTAAAGGCCTGTGCTGAATTTTAGGTCGATTCAAGCAATCAAGCATCTGGAGAAGCTGTAGACCGGTCAGATGGATAGAAAAAATATGGATGGGACCAAAATTTTTATTTCTGCTACAATGATGGTCTTTTCCACCAGCTGCAGCGAGCAGTACAGGAGCGCTTAAGGTTTTTAGAGCTGTACATTTAGTTACCTGAATTTACAGAATTGACATTTCTGTTTGGTTTTAACAGTGTTGGGCGTAATCGTAATCGCAATTACGATTACGATTGTAATCGCAAGTTTCTTAATTACGATTACGATTACATTCGTATTCGTATTTTTTCTGCGATTTCGATTGTAATCGCATTTTTTTTAACGATTACGGTCGTAATCGCATTTTTTTCTAGCAATCACGGGCGTAATCGCATTTTCGTTAGCGTTTACGGCTCGTACATGACATTTTACTGAGATTCCCTGACCAAATTGCTTTCAATGACGGTATTAATAATTAAATTTAGTGTGTCAATATAAATTATGTATTTCATTATGAATTTGCAGGTAGGTATTATTGGAAAAGGCGTAATCAGAATTACGATTACGATTACGCCCAACACTGGGTTTTAAGCGCTCCTGTACCGTTCGCTGTAGCCGGTGGAGAAGACCATCATTGTAGCAGAAGTGTAGTCCTTCTCCTTTTTGTATCAACCTTGTATTTACAAATATTTAAAATCTATCAATCCAATGACACAGAATAAGTAATTATTGATCAACGATGTTAATAATTGATGGTTCATAAATTGTCATAATTAAAAAGATAACGAGTTCCTAGATTATTATAAAGCTAAACAATGCCCCTATAGAATTTCCATATTGTATTTTGCTAATTACGTATTTAAAAAAATGGTTATATGCTGGTGATGTTCTAGTTTAAGTGAAATTTCAAAATCGTTGGAATTCGAAAGGGGATCCGATGCGTAAAATAAACAAATCAACGGCGACGAGGTATTTAAAACAAAAGGGGAATAAAAAGGGAGTGACAAAAAAAGGATGTCTTGAGCCCTTTGTGCGCGGGAAGGGCCTTAATCATTCTACCACCGAGGATGATCGGCACGCTTTGTCTCCCCCCACGTGTCTTTTTGATGTCCCTACGACCAGTTTCGGATTACTATTGATTCGTCCGCTTTAAGACAAAGGGAAGTTCCTCGGGTAATCAGATATGATCAGGCGTCGGTCTGGCTTCAACAGAAGAATACACCCTGCTACTGGATAGAAGACGAAAAAAAAAAAGTTAAGAAAAAAAAGGTCTTTGCAGCATCTGAACGGATTAACCGGGAAGCAAAAATATTGATTCCGGGTTCTACATGGCCGCAAAACCTTTATGTCTTCAAAAAAAACAATAGATCGTAAATCACGGAAGATGTTTTGAATGATATGCTGGTCGACCACCTGAAAGTCTTGCGCGGCCCACGCGACTAATGCTCGCCGCGTGCCGAGGCAGGTGGCAACTAATAGAACAAGAACAATGAATTCCCAATTACCTGACAGAAAACGCGGCCATGCGGGACAGATGATAACCGGACGACCGTTAACCAACGTTTGTCACCTAAGTTAGCAACACAAAAAACGTTATCGACGAGGTACATTAATATATTTAGATAAAGATGGTACTCCTGTTGTCCTATAACCACGGGTGTTTTCGACCAGAAGATCAGAAAAAAGGACTAAAAATTTCGGCTTGCTGCAACCTAAAATCTGCCTGCATTTTAGTGATTTCTTTCCCCTGCATTATCTCGTGGCAAATCCTCGTTCTCCTGATTCAAAGCAAAGCGCTGCACAGTGGGGCAAAATCGGGAAAAAGCGCTTATAATTCAAAATTTTCAAGTATTTTATTTTACCAAATCAGCACAATCTACGTATTGTAGGTGTCTAGAAAGGCCATTACTCAAGTTTCAGCCTTTTAGGGTGCCAATCGCAGCTCCAGAAGCTGTAAATCTGACAAAAATCGTGAAAATTTACTTGTAAAACTAATTAGAAAAAGAAAATTCCTGATCCGTGTGCTTGACAGTTGGAACGATATAATTTTTTTTAATACTCCATAGTCATATCAGAAGAACAAAAAAAAAATTTAATTTCAAGTCAGGCAACTTAAGTCATTTTATTGGCATCAAAAAGCATGGTTTTTCGATAGTAGTTCAACTTTAGAGGAGCGTATCCTCTTTGTACATCCTTGTGCACCTTCGAAAATGGTGCCAAATATTCACCAATAGTCTGAAGAATGAGCCTGTGAAAGAATTAGCTGCGGATAGGTGCAGACCTTGAGCCCACGACAGCAAATATCGGAAAAACAAGAGACTGCCGAGGATGGTGAAGCTTATCGCTCTGCGCTCCGCGTCTGCGATTTTTCCCACTCATGTGGCTTTCAGCCAGTTAATGAACGTTCAATTGAATCAGGCATCTCTACTCTCTGAGCAGTGACAGCGCGGTAGACAGTGTCCAGCTATGTCAAGTGTTAAGGTGAAAAATCGAGACCTGGTGGTCGAATTATTAAAATCACCAGATAAAAAAGTTGACTGCCGTTAAAGTTTTTTCGTCTTTAGATGCTAAACAGCTTACAAAAAAATTGAGCTCTGTGGGATCATTAGTTCTCGAGATATTGAGGTTTTTCTATAAAAGGATAAACCCGTTTTCTCGAAAACCGTTCGGTTTTTTGATCTGAAATTTATGTCAGTTCTTATTCACATAAAGAGGAATCTTTTAGAATTTTTTCGGCCAAATCGGAGTAAGGGCCGCTTTGCCCCCCCTTATCCCGCAATAGCCTTTCATAGATCTTTTGGCTTGTTTGAATGTTTGAGCCTCTTCTGAGTACTTTTTTGAAAATCTGACTTCACCATCGTGCTCAGCGAGAAAAATCCTTGAAAATATACTGTTCAAGCTTCTAGCATTTAATCCTGACGGTTGAAAGAGTTTTAAGCGCAGTTTCGGTTTTGCCCCACTATGCGCTAGCCCAATCAATTTTGCCCATTTTTCCCCTCTTTCGCGGATAATTTTTTTTTTCTTTCCTCATTTTATTTCCACTATAAAGTAAATACGCTGATTGCAAGTTAAGTAGGCAGATGTACTCGGCAGGTGATTCGGTACTTGACATTCTATGGGACATTAGAAGAAAAATAAGAAGAAAAAAGTCTTTTTTGCTAGTCGAAAAACGTTTATAACGGTTCAAATCACCAGGAGATCCGGAGTTGAAAAAAAGACTGATAAAGGTCCCATCCTAAGTTTATTCCTTGTTATATAAAAAGGGGTAATAGAGCGTGAGAGAGATTCTCGATAAGGAAAGAGTGAAAATAAGGGGTTGTGCGACTTTGAAACAATCAAAGGAGGGCCTCAAGGGTGTTTTTCACCGCCACCTTTTTTCTCTCTTTATCTTCCATCCATCGGACCCTTTCAAATCAATCGAGACACCATAGGCGACAAAATTTTCTTAATTGAACACTTCAAGATTATTTCCCGCTGTGGAAATGTTTATGCAGCTTTTTTTGAAGCGTTAAAATCGCCTTGTGACCGACCGCTTTAAATTATTAATCTAATCCAGGATTTTATTCGAGCGGTCTCGATGGGATTCCTTTCAGCGTTCCCTCTTTATGTCGTATTCCGAATCGTAAACTGTTGAGAATTGCGTGTGCGCTTTCCGAGATCAAAAAAAGACGAGGAGAGGAAAGTTTTTTTAATTATTGCATATTATCATCCCATGTGAACTGGTTGCTAGCAAATGAATTTACTCGATGACATTCTTTGTTGTTTGAGCGAAATTACCATCAAATCAATGACTGGGAAAAACTTTAAAAAGTAGTGTTTGAAGAGCTTCCAACGAAAACTTCCTTTAAGAGAAGTAACAATATAGGAGGGGGAAGTATAACGGAGGGGGAAGTATAACGGAGGGGGAAGTATAACGGAGCGGGAAGTATAACAGAGGGAACCTATTTAACTTCCTCAAGAAGTTACTGTGATACCCTCCGACCCCCTGTTACTAGAAAAGGGTCTTCCAGACCCCGTAGGATAAATCTGATAAGTGATCTTTGCCGATCCTGACTTTGTCTGTGGTGCCGGCCGTCCGGCCGTCCGGCCGTCCGGCCGTCCGTCGCCACTTTTTTCCGGAAACTTCACGGCCGCAATTTTCATCCGATCTTCACCAAATTTATACACAAGCTTCCTTTCACAGAAATCTTGAAAATGACGAGAGCTTTTTCGAAATTTTTCAAAATGGCGGAGATATGACTGTTCAAGATTTAAAATGAGCGCTGTGGGCGTACTGTTGGTCCGATCTTCACCAAATTTCACTAAACATTCCTTGAATTATTTAAAAATTTTCCATGTTTTTAAAATTTTAATTTTCCAAAATTTTTTTTACTTAATAATTTTTCTAGGCAGAAATGTGAGTCACTTCGCCGGCTCGAGGGCGGCCTCTCTTTGGCTAACCGTACTGAATTTCTACCTTGATATAAAATTTTCAAAATAATTTTTTTTTTTTTTTTTTTTAACTTCCTCAAGAATTTTTTTTAACGGAAAATAAAATGGCGATTTATTAGGTACTTAATTTTATTTTTTTTTTTTTTCAAAAACAGAAAACGAACAACAATTAAAAAATACCTAAAATTTCTAACTTCCTCAAGACTTACTGCGATACCCACCAATTATTTCACAACTTTTACAAAAATTTAGTTCTCCTACTTAATACTTCCTCCTCCTGTATCCTTGAGGAAGTTATCGTTGGAAGCTCTTCAAACCGGAACTTTTGAAATTCGAATAAAGGTCTCGTCATTTTCAAGACAACTACTAAGGGAAGTTCCTCTAAAAATTGGGTGAAAATGGGATGAAAATTGTGGAAAAAAAGCAGACCGATTAATCTGAACTTTAGACAGACATATCTCGCCATTTAGGCGAAAGTATAACAGAGGGGGAAGTATAACGGAGGGGGAAGTATAAGGGAACGAAAGTATAACGAAAGGAAGGAAAGTATAAAGGAGAGGGAATATAAGGGAGGGGAAGTATAAGGGAGGACAATAACCTACAAATTCCAAAAAAATCCTTTATGAAGGGGATTTCTTGCACGAAAATCCCAGGAAACCCACAAAAATCGAGTATTAAGAGTGTTAGTGGAGGAGCAAAAAAAAAAAAAAAAAAAAAAAAAAATCAGACGGACGTTTCGGCCGCAGTTCAGTTTTAAAATTTTCAAACAGACATATCTCGGCTATTTTGTGAAATTCGCAAAAAGCTCTTTTCATTTTCAAGACAACAACTAAGGGAAGGTCTTTTAAAAATTTGGTGAAAATGGGATGAAATTGTGGAAAAAAAAGCAGACCGATTAATCTGAACTTTAGACAGACATATCTCCGCCATTTAGGCGAAAGTATAACAGAGGGGGAAGTATAACGGATGGGGAAGTATAAGGGAACGAAAGTATAACGAAAGGAGGGAAAGTAAAGGAGGGGGAAGTATAAGGGAGGGGAAGTATAAGGGAGGACAATAACTACAAATTCCAAAAAATCCTTTATGAAGGATTTTCTTGCACGAAAATCCCAGGAAAACCCCAACAAATCGAGTATTAAGAGTGTTAGTGGAGGAGCAAAAAAAAAAAAAAAAAAATTAAAAAAAAAAATCAGAGGGACGTTTCGGCCGCAGTGCAGTTTAAAATTTTCAAACAGTCATATCTCGGCTATTTTTGTGAAATTCGCAAAAAGCTCTCGTCATTTCAAGACAACAACTAAGGGAAGGTCCTATAAAAATTTTGTGAAAATGGGATACAAATTGTGGAAAAAAAAGCAGGCCGATTAATCTGAACTTAGACAGACATATCTCCGCCATTTATGCGAATTTCTAAAACAGCTCTTGTCATTTTTTAAGTTGCTACAAAGGAAGAACCTGTAAAAATTTGGTGAAAATCGGATGAAAACTGCGGCCCGAATGAAATTTCTACGGACGCACGGCCGGCACCATGACAACCTCGTGATCGGCAACATCACTAATCAGTTTGCCTCTATGGGGTCTGGAAGACCCTTTTCCAGATACCGTACCTTGGAGGGTATAACAGTAAATTCTTAGAGGAAGTTTAAAAAATCCCTGAGAAGTACGTCATGGGAGTTTCTGAACCGAAAAACCCAGGAAAATGCCACAAAAGTAATAAGACGGGGGAGAAAAAAAAAACTGAGAAATACGTTATGGGAGTTCAGGCACAAAAAACAAGGAAAGTTTCAAAAAAATCCAATACAGGGAGTTTCTGGGCAAAAACCCAGGAAAACGAAAGAAAAAATATTTAAAAACCGGAAATGGGGGTTTCTCGGCCAAAAATCTAGTAAAAAAAGGCGATTTTTTCATTGTATTATTTTAAGACATCTTAAATTAGTCGAAGTTTCTTTCAACTTTCTATCCTTAATTTATCTCATTATTCCGAAGTAGTTTCTCAGGTGGTAAACTGTTCAAACTCTATTTTATTGAACACCCTTAATAGTGATTGCCCAGTCCGATATCTCATTTAGTGCCTTGTTTTCGCGATAGGAAGCTTTCGGAGATTATTTGGCCATTTGTCCTAAGAATCCTATCGGACAAGGATTAGCTGAGCTAAGACCCGAAGATTAACCCTCGCCAAGATAAATACGGATTTTCCCAAGAAGAAACTTAAACCTCCTTTGTAAATCACCCCCCCAATAATTACAACCTTGAATTTACAAAGAAGCTTCTTGATTTAAAAATATGGCTCCCTACTTAAAAACACGCGATATCTTTTTTAAAATAATTTCTCCCTACAAAAGAAAATAAATATAAATTTTCCGTCTGAAAGAGTTTAAAAATGTACCAGATAAACACGTCGATAATGCCCTATGATTTGAGAGGCAGGTGTAAAATATCTCCTACTCTAATTAGAGTTACGTACTCTCCAATTATTTTTTAAATATTTTTTTATTCTCTAGTTCTCCTTATAAAAAAATTTTTTTTTTCAGTGTATACAAATTGGCGATAAAAGTCAGAAATGAAGGCGAATAAAATAAAGACCCAGAAATTATATCGGAATTATAATTTAGATTGAAAGTTGTTATTGAATATGTTTTAATTTAATGGCTCCTAATTTGAAAAGGATCAAGACGTTAAGGATTTAAACGTTGAAAAATCGTCTATTTATCCACTGTTTCTTGGCAATAAAAACTTTTTTTAATATTATAAACGCCATAAAAATTGACAGATTATAAAGACGGGAGATGAAAAAGGTGGGTGTAAAATAATAAATTAGTCCGGGAAATAATCGAGGTTGTGAACACGTTTTGTTTATTTTAGAAACTTTTATTTTGTTGATTCGCTTTTTTTTTGTCTCTCTTGTACACGTCTCGCGAAACGTCGCGTGAAGTACGAGCTGAAACGATATTCAAGTCGGTTTTACATGTTCTCTTTGTCCATTTTAATAAATCAACTGGGGAGCGAACTTTTAACAAAGAGGATCGTTTTGTTGGCCAAACTTTACCTTGAACTCTTGAGAACCTGTTTTAGATGCGTTTTTTTTCCTCGACCAAGAAAAATGATGGATAATTTTCACACTTTTTGGCATTTTTGCGCATTTATCCAGTTTTTTTGCCCAAGAAAACCTGCAAAGACTCTTTTTCTTTTCCATAAATTTTTTTTGTGTTAATCTGGCGCGACATATGTGGACGGGTGGGCGGAAAGGGACACGTGCGACCGATCGCCGTTTATCGAGGTAGAGCCCGATGCAAATTAAGGCAAATGGTGTAGAAGCGCTCGGTAAAGTACAGAAGTTGGGGGATCCGTATTGTATCAGCGCGTGCCGTATTACCATCATGCGGGCTCACCTGTCCGTCTACGGAGCACCTCAGAGTGTAGACCAAATAGACTAAAATAATTAACAGTAAAACAACAATAAAAAACTGGTATTATACACAGGGTTAACCAATCGAAGGAGCACTTGATCACCCCAAAATTTGCATAATTTTCAAACTGGCTATCTCCAGTTTTACTGCCACCTTGGTGGTTTTAATGACTGTCTACTTGCGTCACCCAGAAGACAACAAGGTTGCCTGAGTAGTCTCCCATAAGTTTGAGCTCGTACAGTCCTTGCTTCTCCCACTCTCCTATCAATTGACGAACCCAATTTTGGTGAGATGCGTTCTATCCTGCTGTTATTGGGTCGTTCATATGAAATGTCCGTTTCAAAGTTAAGTGATTTTTAGTAAAAATACAAAATGAAAACAATATTATTTTATTCGAAGTATTTACCATCTTTTTCTACACATTTTCCCAACGTGACACCAACTTTTTATCCCAGATTTGTAAAACTGAGCTTTGAAGTGAAACAAAATCTGAAAACGCACTTTTGATTTCATTATCATTTGCAAAGGTTTTTCCTCTGAGGAAGTTGTCTAAATTCCTGAAAAGGTGATAATCTGTTGGAGACAAGTCGGAGAATATGGTGGGTGCGGAAGAACTTCGTACCCAGCTCTTTCAATTTATGCACGGTAAGTTTGAAACGTGGGGTCTAGCGTTGTCGTGTAGGAGTATAGGGCCCTTCCGATTTACCATCCAGGTTGTTTTTTCAATAATTTTTCGTGCATTTGGCCAATTTCATTGCAGTAGGTTGTAGCGGTAATGGTTTCACCTCTAGGCATAAGGAATATGTACGATTCCAGCCATGGACCACCATACTGTAACCATCAATTTTTTCTGGTGCAAATTTGGTTTTGGCATTTGTCCTGGGCTTTCGTCGATGTCTAACCACTGCCCTGACCGACGGTGATTGTCATAAGCAATCCATTTTTCGTCGCAAGTTATTATTCTTTCAAGGAAAGGGTCGGTTTTTTGCCTAGCAAGCAGCGAAACGCAGGTCTCAAGACGTTTCAATTGCTGTTGCTCAGTGAGATCGTGAGGTACCCATGTATCGAGCTTTTTACTTTCCCTATGCACTTTAAGTGTCTGAAAACGGTCGGTGCACTTACATTAAGTTGCTGAAAGTCCTCTAACAGTTTGGTAGGGGTTTTCTTCTATAGCATGTTTGAGGACATCGTTGTCTACTAAAGTAGGAGGTCTTCCTCGGGGCTGATTTTCCAATCGGTATCCCCAGTCGAAAACTTAGCAAACCAACGGCGAATGGTTCGTTCATTTGCGCTCCCTTCCCAAACGCCCTACAGATGTTTCTAGCAGCCCAGCTGCCGAACGGCCTAGCTTAAACTCATAAAAAAAAATTACACGAAAATCGCGTGTTTCCATGGTCATATTTGAAGGCATACTAAACAGTGTGTAATTGATTGGGAAGCTAAGTTTATAAAAGAAAAGTAGAGGATTAGTAACTGTTTGATTATGGTAGGTGCACTTTGGAAGTAACAATAGAGACTCGCAAAATCCTCTAAATATTTCAAAAATATAAAATCGGACATTTCATGTGAAACGACCCAATAGATCCGTCGCCTACAGGCGTCACCCAGAAGACAACAAGATGGCCTGAGTAGTCTCCCATAAGTTGAGCTCAAATTCAGTCTAATTTTGTCGACATTTCAGCCCAGATTTTAGATCGATGTCTCCCTTAACTTTGAGCTCGTACAGTCCTTGCTTCTCCCACTCTCTCCTAACAATTTGACGAGCCCAATTTAGGTGAGGTGCGTTCTATACTGCTGTTAGATCCTTCGCCTACTTGCGTCACCTTGAAGACAAAAAGGTTGCCAGAGTAGTCTCCATAAATTGAGCTCAAATTCAGTCTAATTTTGTCAACATTCAGCCAAGATTTTAGGTCGATGTCTCCCTTAACTTTGAGCTCCTACAGTTCTTGCTTCTCCCACTCTCTCCTGTGACAATTTGACTGTGACAATTTGACGGGCTACCTTCTTGTTTCAGAAGTACAGTCAGAAGGTAGGACCTCACCAAAATAGGGCTCGTCAAATTGTTAGCAGAGACTGGGAGAAGCAAAGACTGTAAGAGCACAAAGTGAAGGGAGACCTCGATCTAAAATCTTGACTGAATCGTTGACAAAATTAGACTGAATTAATGCTCAAACTTATGGGAGTCTACTCAAGCAACCTTCTTGTCTTCTGGGTGATGCCTGCGTCCGACGCATCTAACAGTCATCAGGGCATAGGACGCACCTCACCAAAATAAAGTGGCTGTAATACTTAAGCGACTACCGTGGAAGATACAGTGGAAGCAGCTCGATTGACCTTCTTGTTTTTGCTTCTCCCACTCTCTCCTAACAATTTGACGGGCAACCTTCTTGTTTCAGGAGTACAGTCAGAGGTAGGACCTTACCAAATAGGGCTCGTCAAATTGTTAGCAGAGACTGGAGAAGGAATGACTGTAGGAACACAAAGTGAAGGGAGTCATCGATCTAAAATCTTGACTGAATTGTTGACAAAACTAGAGGAGACTACTCAAACAACCTTGTTGTCTTCTCGTGATGCCTGCAACCGACACATCTAACAGTCATCGGGGATAGGTCGCACCTCACCAAATAAAGTGGCTGTAAAACTAAAGCGACTTCCGTGGAAGCTCGACCGATCTTCTTGTTTCCGGGAAACATCGATTCGCGTATGATTTCTTCCTCAAATATCAAGGATCGCTGGGTTTTGGTTGAAAGGGTTACGTGTTTAAGGCTCAATTGTTTTTTGCTTTCGCTGGCTTGGGGGAATGTTCCACCTTTCCAACTGCTGCTGTATTAGCAAAGTTCATCAATTATCGAGAAATGATAGTTTGAATTTTGGGATGAGCACCAGTGATCCTTTAATTTTTTTTTAGTAAGTTTGATATTTTTAGAGTGTTTTTTTGTTCCTTAAAAAACGTGTTTTTACACATTTATAGTGACAGGAGGTATAAGAGACTAACTTGGTTTAAACTGGTTGTAATTCAAATTAATAGCCCATTCACAACTCGGGAAATCGTAAAATTGTATACCGTTAAAAATAATTAATTCAAAACCGTCCCAGTTTTGCATGCTCGAGGCAAACATCTAAATTACATTGTCATCGCTCTTTATGAGAAATGGGATTTTATCAATCAACCACAGATGCTCGAAAGTGTTCTTGGCAGGGGGAAAAAAATATGTGGGACACATCTTTGACGCGTGCCACGATGCCGAGATTAGCGATCCGTACTTAACTGTCTGGTTCCTCCACCTGTTCAAGGTGCTCACCGTAAAAAAGTGCATCTGTAACTGTGATTTCGTTCATCTCAGCCAACGCGATCTTTTCGAGATATCAACTTGATTTACACGGATCTCAGGTAGAGAGAAAAAAAAGGGTTTGACGTTCAAGGGACATCTGAACAAGCGGGTGGTCTTTATAGTTTTTGAATATTTTAATTCTTGAATAATATCAACTTCGCCCTTGATACTAAAATGGTGAAACAATGCTAAAATGCCCGACCTGATCGATCATTTCACGCCGCGAAAAAAAAAGGAGAAGAATTGTTCAAGAAGTTGTCAGGTGGGGAATTAAAAAAAACACTCGGCCACACAAGTCACGGACATCAGTTACCGTTCTTACCTAAGGTTAATTTTTTTCTCTTTTAATTGATAAGAAAATAACGCTATTTTCCAAGCAATAATTATGATTTCAAGCAAAAGAGGTTTCTTGGCTAGAAATCAGAGATAGTTGGTAAAATGGTTGTTTTTGGCCGAAAAACTGGTCAAAGGAGGGTTTCTCGGTGTTTTGGCCAAAAAACTGGTAATATGAGGGTTTCTCGGTGTTTTTGGCCGACAAATTGGTCAAAGGAGGTTTTTTTTTTTGGCGAAAATCGGGGGTAATTCGGTAAAATGGATGATTTTGGCCAAAAACTGGTCAAAGGAGGGTTTCTGACGAAAATCGGGATAATTAGGTAAAATGGATGTTTTTTTTTTGCCGAAAAGCTGGTCAAGGAGGGTTTCTCGGTGTTTTTGGCCGAAAAGCTGGTCAAATGAGGGTTTCTCGTGTTTTTGGCCAAAAAAACTAGCCAAAGGGGGTTTCTCGGTGTTTTCGGCCAAAAACTGGTCAAATGAGGGTTTCTCGGTGTTTTTGGCCAAAAAACTGCCAAGGAGGGGTTTTTTTTGGCGAAAATCGGGGGTAATTGGTAAAATGGATGTTTTTTGGCCATAAAACTGGTCAAAAAGGTTCTCGGTGTTTTTGGCCGAAAAGCTGGTCAAAGGAGGGTTTTCTCGGTGTTTTTGGCCGAAAACTGGTCAAATGAGGGTTTCTCGTGTTTTTGGCCAAAAAACTGGTCAAATGAGGGTTTCGTGGCGAAAATCGGGGAGTAATTAGTAAATGGATGTTTTTGGCCGAAAACTGGTCAAAGGAGGGTTTCTCGGTGTTTTTGGCCGAAAAACTGTCAAGGAGGGTTTCTGGTGTTTTGGCGAAAAACTGGTCAAAGAGGGTTTCTCGGTGTTTTTTGGCAGAAAAACTGGTCAAACGAGGGTTTTCGGTGTTTTGGCCGAAAAACTGGTCAAAGGAGGGTTTCTCGGTGTTTTTGGCAGAAAAAACTGGTCAAAGGAGGTTTCTTGTTGTAGAAGGATAAAACATCATTTTTAAAAAGCTTATAATCTGTCAAAGGGGGGGGGGGGGGGGGAGGAATCTAGTTATAGGACTTCTCCGACAAAGAACCAAAAAAACGCCTGAAAGCCCAGTAAAAAATGGGTTTCTCGGCGAAAAAATCGTGGAAATCCCCTGAAAATCAATTAACTTACCTTAAAACGTGTAATTTATTTCAAGTAAATGTTAATATATTTAATATCATGTTTTGACAGGGTTATGAATACATTTTTGAGTCTGGTTTCGGTACAAATTATCATCCGAGGCCCACGCAGGAGCACGAACATGTGAAATATCATCGTCCCTGTGTTTTATTTACGATTTTAAATTAGAAACAAACTAACGAGTTGTTACCAATTTTTTTTAATTTTTAGAAGTCTCTTCCCATACAGACAATTTTTTTTGATTAGGGGAAGATAATTGTAAATTTCCTATGAGGCTATTAAAAGATGTCCAGTTGCTCCGCAAGGTGCAGATATAGTTAAGATGCGGTTAAAAAAACGAAGTAAGCACCCGGCAAAAGTACGGTATAAATCTTTGAATTTACGTTCTCTCTCATTGCAAACTAGGAGGCTGAGTACTTAAACAATTCCTAGGGCGCAGGTGTTCATTTTCACCTGCAAGATACGATTCGCGGTTGACAAAAGGATATCGATTGTACTTTTATACAAAAAGGGAAGATCGGTGGGGAAAAAAATAAGTTACACAGAATGATGATATTTCGCAGATGCTTCGTTTAAGTTTCACCAGATGAGGCCCTGAGGTCCGTGAATCATTTTCATTAGATTAATTTCTGTTTAAAAAAGTTGATTTTTAGGACGTAAAACTTAAGAAACCTTGGAGAAAACGTTTTGTTTTATTGGTAGTGACCAAATAAATTTTTGAAGATTAATCAACGGTTCTAATAGGATTAAATTTGAAACTCCACTTATAAAGTGAACCCTCCTCAATTAAAGCACTCGGATCCTTTAACATCAAATAACAGATTCATTTATTTATTAATATTGATCTCGTTCCATCCCTCACTCATTGTTACTCCCATCCCCCTATTTAGTTAATTGCCGTCCTATTTAAAAAGGGTGGCGAAGGCGGGGAGGGGGCCGGAGTCCACACTCAAAACTTAACAAAAGCCACTTAAGTCCACACAATGGATCTTTTTGAAGGGAACCCTGTTTTCTCACGAATATATTGTTTTTAAGTGTTGTTATATGAATATTGTATTAAATTGCTTGAAAAATGCTTCGCATAAAGAGAAGATTCATAATTAGAAAAATCTTAAAAAGGAGATTCGTTTATAATTTTTTTTTTAAAGATTCTATTAAAAAAATTGTGAGTCACGTTTTTTAAGCATACGTGGTCCTAAGAAAAAAATGGCCCTGCGGTAGCAGGGAGTAAAAGGTAGACTTCTTTCTTTGTCCTACGAAAATGCTCGAATTTATTATTCCCATAATCCTAGTAAAATTCAAATCCCTTTTTTTTTTTTTTTTTTTTTAAAGAATAACATGAAAAATACAACAAAAAATGTTTTTTTTCCGGGTGTTCTGT
>JACGAQ010003907.1:0-22538 GCA_014119065.1 Orius insidiosus | reverse complement strand
GGGTGATAAACATAGACTAAGTTGGTAACTAGGGAGGGAGCATCTTGTTCAAAGTACTCAAGACTGGCAAAATGTGTTGATTGAAAAGATTAGATAAGAAAATAGAAAATAGATTAGATATTAGGAATAGATTATTAGAAATAGATTAAATAAGAAAAATTTGAAGTAAACTTACTTTTTGAAAAGCGGATGGCCGAAAATCTGCATACACAACCGAATCTGGGTTCGGAGAGGGGATAAAAACGACCTTCCGAAGAAACCTCTGCCTTCTAAATTTGATTTCGCTCATAAAATACAAAAAAATATCCAATTACACATATTATTAAAAAAATAAAAATGCTATTTCAACTTCATTAAAGAAATTGTTTTGTTTTTTAACAATAAAATGCGGGGAAAAACTCGAGAGGGTATCACAATAACTTCTTTAAGAAGTTAAAAAGCGGGAAAACAAAAAGCTTGCACGAACAGGTTTATTTCTTGTCCTTTTCCATTGAGAGCAGCGATTTCTTTTCTTCGAAATCTACCATTTTTCTTTTATTCAAAAGGCGAGTTTTCTTATATTAGTTAGTACTAATAATTAGAAAAAAAAAAGCTTTCAAGATACATAACTACAAAATAAAGTTTTTGTGGCTTTGGTAAAAATGGGATCAGATCCAACCCGTTCTCTCTTTAATAGCAGCTCTTTTCTTATCAGAACTTCACCGCTTATCAGTCAAAAAATTTTCAACGCATTTTGTTCTCTTTTAGCCCCAAAAAAGTGGTAATTAGTTTTATTTATTCAATACTCAAATGTTTACATCGCAAGAAAGGCTGAAAAGGAGAACTGGAAAAAATAAATTAGACAGATTCTCTTATTTGTCTCAATTAAAAGGCGAATATGAAAAAAGCAATAATAAAGGTATCTTCATCTATAGCTTTGTTCCTACCGCAGTTTGAAACTGGATTGAAACTCCTGGAGCAAGCGCAGAAGGATTCGCACGTCAGATTCGACGGACTAACGATTTGAGACGTCAAATTTGACGTCCAAGTCCTTCTGCGCATGCTCCAGGAGTTTCAAACTACGGTTGGAACAAAGCTAATTTTGAGCATTCATAACTCTTTTTTTTTAGCTGCACAACATCAAGTTTTAGCCAATCTAGCCAACTTTGCGTACGACCCTATAAATTACGAGTTCATTCGAAAGCTCGGCATCATCGATCTTTTTATCCGAGAGCTTGAAAACTCCGATGAAACAATCGTAGAATATTCGATTGCTGGAATATGCAATTTATGCCTTGGTAATTATTTATAGTGGTGATTTTATTTGTTTTTCAGATTTTGACAATAAAGAGCATATAATTGATACGCAAGGGGCGATAAGAGCGATAAAAAAATTGCCTTCTCTACAAACGAGTCGACATTAAACGCACTTACAACTCTAATTTATTTAATAACTCCCAAGTCAAAACAAGGTTATATAATGTTTAAAATGCTGATTTGAAACTTTCGTTGACCCCTTTATTCTAAATATTTTATTTTTCAGCAATAACAAGTCAGGATACTGTCGAAACAATTGTGGGCATTTTCTAAAAATCCGAATACAAGATTCAAAAATTTAGCAAGGATCTTTTTAGACGATTATTGTAGCAAAGAACAGGTTGAAAAAGGAGAGAAAAGTTTAGAAGCGATTATTTCTCAATATGCTTAAAACAATTGTACGTCGTTTGTCTAAGGTTTCTGAGGAAAGGACTATTTCTAAGGAGATGTTGAACTTTTTAAGAAAGTTTCTGGAGACACAAATTTAATCCATGATGGCGATCGTGGTGTTGTTCATGGTGCTCTTTTAAACGCTTACGTCTCCTCAGTTATTGGTACAAAACTTCCAGGCCAAGGCACAATCGTAGTTTCGCAAAAGTTTAAATTCCCTAACCCTTGTTTTGTTGGCGACACTGTAATTATCACCGTTGAGTTAGTTGGGCAAAAACGTAAAATCTCTCAATGTATTTATCATATTGTCAAGAAGGATGAAAAGGTTGTAATGGAAGGAGAAGCTAAATTACTTTGTCAAAATTTAAACAATGAATCCTCAAAAGACTGAATTTTAATTCTTTGTATTTTAGTTACTTGTAAAATAAAATCATTGTATTTTAGTTGTTGTTAACTTCCTTAAAGAAGTTATTTGTAATACCTCCACGTCTGGTTTTTGGGGAAGGGTCTTCCAGACCCGGAGAGTCAAATGGAATATTGATCTTTACCAACCTCAACATTGTCTGTGGTGCCGGCCGGCCGTCCGTTGCATTTTTTCTGGAACACTTGCAGTTTTCAACCGATTTTCACCAAATTTTCTTCTGTCGGTGAACAAGAAACTAACTAGGGCGATTTTTGAATTTGGAAAAAATGGCGGAGATATGTCTGTTTGAAATTTTAAAAAATTCGCTGGCCGAACCTTCCCATTCTTTACTTCCCCCTCCGTTATACTTCCCCCTCCTATATTTTTACTTCTCTTTAAGGAAGTTTTTGTTGGATGCTCTTCAAACTAGTACTTTTTGTTTTCGCTGATAGTCATTGATTCTGGTAAAAATAATAGAAAACGAATTCTTTAATCAGTGATTCTCAAATTTTCCTTATTTTTCCCTAATCTTTTGGTAAAGCTAAACTTTTTTACTCAATTTTGAGGATATTTGTCAATTTTTTAGGCCTTAAACACAATCTCCAGATTTTGGGCCTTTCGCTCAGTTTTTTTGGCCAGTCACCAGAGAAACAGACTTTGTGATCTTTTTCTGAAGTCTATTAAGAAAATCTGCTGACTGTCTATCAAGGATATTGCAATAACTTCCTTTTGTGAAAGAGAATACAAAAAATTTAAATTTGTTCAAACATTTTTGTTTATTTATTTTCTTAACAATGTGCTGAGTATTTCCTCTTTCTTTTAAGCAGTTATATAAACGAATTTTCATATTAAAATTTTAGTCTACACCAAACTTTGGAGCGTAAAAATGGCATTTAAGACTTTCATCTTCATTTTTGCACCATTTTAGTTCAGTAAGTGCTTATTTAAAATAATAGATTTTTGATTTTCTGAAATTTTAGAATAAATGCTTCGATATTGATAAAATATCGCAAAATTTTCGAATATAATGATAAAAAGTGAAAACGAAACAGTTTTGAAAGCGCCTGAATTTCTCGCGCCAGATGGTCTTAAGCCATGCATGTGTGGCGTCTTTATGAGTGGTCAGATCAAGCCGAGGCAGCAGCCAGAAGGCTATCCAATCATCGTGAGCGAATTTGAAGATCATTTCCAATGTAATTCTATCGGAGTCGACAATGCCAGACAAAATGCATCGAAGAAGTAAGCCATTTTTGAAGTTTTTTTGTTTTATAAATAAATTTCTAGATGATAAAACATCTTTCTGGAAATGGGGCAAGCGCTTGTGTACTTCTAGATCGTGACGCATATAAAGAAAGGGTAACTTTTAATTTTTTTAAATTTATAACTTCCTTAAAGTGCAAATTTAAAAGAGAAGACGGAAATCCCTCCGTCATACTTCCTCTCCCTATATTTTCCCCTCCGTTATACTTCCCCTCCACTATACTTCCCTCCTATATTTTACTTCTCTTTAAGGAAGTTTTCGTTGGATGCTCTTCAATCTAGTACTTTTTAGGCATATCTTTTTGTTAAAAACTGTGACGATTCTTGGCACCCAACTCGTCTTTCAAGCGGCAGAGAACTTTGCTGTAAGATGGAAAATCTTACAAATGTCCATTGTAATTACAATTAATCTAATTATTTTTTATACATTTTTTAAAATAAAATTTTTAAATATTTGATCATAATTTCCATAATCAATCCTATTCAGAAAACACTTGAATAAATAAAATGCTTAATTTTTTAGAGAGCCTTTTGACTATGAATTATTCAGTAAATTTTTGAAGATAGTATCAAAGTTTTTTCGCCATGAAGATTCTAGCGGTCGCTGTTTTCATCAGTTGCTCAGCATCAGTTTTGAGCTTGGTATGAAACAAAAATGAAAATTTATTCTCAAGATTTTGTAGAGCCCACGGATTATCGGAGGTAGCGAAGGACAAAAATGAATGGCCCATGATAGTCTCATTCATGATGAAAAACCACTTCAAACATTTCTGCGGTGGTACGAATAAGCAAAAGCATATTTTGTCAGCCGGTCATTGTCTTTTTGATGACGAAAAAAAACCCAAAGATTTAAACTTTCGGAATTGTTTCGGCGCACATGATCTTCTTAAAGGTTTTATTGTATTCTTTCCTGAATTTATTATAAAAATTTTGTTTAGTTAGTAAAAAAAGAAGAAATATCTCCAAAAAAAGCGATTTTGCAACAAATATAAATATGAAATTCATTATGACTTATGCATTTTTCAAATGGAAGAAATTCAATTTACAAATGTCGTTAAACCTGCATGCATTCCAACTGGAAGGTTCAACTTCAAAGATAAAATTCTCACACATATGGGTATGAAAATACATTTCGTTGAAGATGCAACATGCAGCACTTTGGCTACTTTTCAGGAGGACAAAAAACTGAATCGTAGTCTTCAAACAGGCTGCTTTCTGACTGAGTTTTGCCCAAATGCGAGTTGGCGCATGTTGCATCTTCAACGATTTTTGACCAGCGAAATTAATTCTCTTTTTAGGCTGGGGTTTGACAAAAGCGGGAGGATTTTCAGCCCGAAAACTCAAAAAAACCCAACTTCATGTTGTCGACCGTAAATATGCGATGAAACATACAAAGGGACCGATTATCTCAACAATGCAGAAATTTATCAAATTTGTACTTTTCAAAAAGGAACAAGCCAATGTCAAGTAACTTAAAATATCACAAAATCATTTTTTAAAAAACAGAATTTAAGGGAGATTCAGGTGGACCAGTTCAATATATGAACCCAAAAACCAAGGAATACAATTTGGTCGGCGCTATTTCGTTCGGTTGGCCATCATGTGATCAACCCTCGGTCATTAGCGACATCACATATTTTTACAGTTGGATCAAAAAGACCGTAGAAGGTATATTTCAACTTGATCTATAATAATAATATTTTTATTTTTTAGATAACGGGGCTTCACTTGTGAACTGCAAATAATTTATAAAAAGTGAATCTTATTTTAGCTGTCACATTTAGAAAATAAATAAGAAAGTGTCAACTGTCAAGGTAAAAAATGTTTTTCTAGGTGAAGGAACATAAATTATGTACCTCTGCATAAGTTATTGCCATATAAACCAATTTTTAACTTAAATAAACCCATTATATTAGAAAATAATTTTTCTCTAAATAAATTACTTATCTCTGATGATATTTAGATCATATGTTGCAGTACCCACCCCCCCCGGAGAAAAGAAGGGAAGGTCTGAGTGCTGTGTGTCGAGCGATGATGTGTGCGGATGCTCAGCAACTGTCTGTGTCGCAGATGAGAAGTTCGTTCCGAGATTGAAGTTCCACCAATTCAGCGGGTTGAAAAGGTGCGGAACTGCTGAGTGAGGGAGTTCTACCAGTTCAGTGAGTCGAACTGGTGCGGAACTGCTGATGTCAATCGCTCGACACACAGTGATGTGAACTACAACATATGTTCTCTACATATATCACATCACACAACACATCTCAATCTTTCACTCAAAATTAGTGGTGATAAACCATCCCACAAAATATAAATCCAACTTTTGTCAAATTAGTGTATTTACATATTTATCAAAGCGAAATATTCAAATTCAGAGTTTACATATTGATACTTTCAGTTCTTGATTTTTCCTAAAATATATCATTAGTTATATTTAAAAAAATTAATAAAAAAGAATTACTTTGGGCTCATTCCATGGTTGAGTATTTGTTGTTCCAAGCAAAATAAAAATTGTGTTCCCGACTATAAAAATCGCAGCGATAATAAAAAGACGATCTGCCATTCGCTGTTGTCTGCTTGATTTTTATCCGTCAGTATATACCCAGCGACCGTTGGCCCTAAAATCGACGAAACATTCGACAATCCGTTTGTAATACCCATCAGAACACCAGCGAAATTTGGCGAAAGGTCCAAATGATTTGCTAAATATCCCATATACGTTCCTAAAAATTTAAATTAAAAATTGTTCAATGTTTAATTAATTCAAAAACCTGAATTTAACGCTGTGCACAAAGTAAGTGCCAAAATAGCGCCAGTTGCATCAGTTTTTTAGCAAATAGAAATAATAATCCACTTGCTCCTCCATAAAGCGCTAAATTTAAAAAAATTAAATAATTTAAAATTAATTAATTAATAATTTAATATTAATTAAAAAAAATTAAATAATTAAAAATTACCTATGCTGTTCCACATTTTTCTGGATGCGTTTAAAGTGAGCCATTTCTTTTTGTTTATAAAATCTGCGATGATTGAAAAAATAACCGACATAACCCACATTGCTATGTACGGTAATGATGAAATCAAACCATTCTAAAATTTTCGATTTAAATTTTTGTGTGTACTTTATTTTACTTCTTTAATGTCAAAGTTGAGGACTCCTTGCATGTAAGTTGGTATCATTGTCATCAATGTCCAAAAACCCCAATTTTGGCAAGTGTGTACGATGAGCAGCGCCCAGAGAGGGACACTACGGATTATATCGCCCCAGGGAGTTTTAAGCTTGAAATAAAAAGTTATTTTGAACAAATTGAAGATTGAAAACCTTTTTATTTGATGAAGTTTCGCCAAAATTTGTTTCTATATAACGTATTTCCTTTTCTGAAATCCACCGATGAGTCCTGGGAGAATCAGCGACAAATATTAAACACAAAGACCCCAGATGATGGCAGCGGAGCCTTTTGAGAAGAAAAATTAAAAATAGATTAATTTTAGCTTTGTTCCAACCGTAGTTTGAAACTGGAGCATGCGCAGAAGGATTTGCACGTTAAATTTGACGTCAGATGACTTCAGATTTGACGTCGAAATCCTTCTGCACATGCTCCAGGAGTTTCAAACAGTTGGAACAAAGCTTTTGATTACCTGAGTAATAATAAATTGCAGGCCATCCTGCTGAACTAACTGCGATATAGCCACCAGTGGTAAGCATGACAATTGTGCCCATTTGTGAACCTAAATATTATTAAATTTTGATTTTTGTTTTAAAAAAAACGTACCGCCGAACGCAAAAGCAAAAAGTTTACTCCTTTCTGTCGGGACGGCCCATTTGGACATATGAGCGTTGACGCAAGGATAGAGAAAACCCTATAAAAATTTCTATTTTAAAAAGACATTAAATTTTAATTATAATTTTAAACTGACTTGTGCTAAGCCTTGCAGAACTCTCAAGGCGTATGTGTAATAAAAGCTACAGTGGACGGCGACCACCGGAAAAATTAAAGTTAGAAGCCCAGCGCAGATGATGGCGACACCTAAAAATTTTGATGGCCCATATCTAACGGCAAGCATTCCTGCCGGTATCTGCGAGAAGAAATACCCGAAGAAGAATGATCCGGACAAAAGACCTTTTTCTTTTGACTCCAATCTATCGTCTTAAAAAATTTATTGAGAAATAAAATCAAATAATTATTTTTTACAGGGAAATCAAGATTTGTTGAATTAGTTGTCATTGCGACGATTCCGACCGATAGATTTACACGCAGAGAATAAGCAATTGAAATACCAAGAAACATAAGTAAAACTTGTTCATGCCGCCATCCAAACAGACCTAAAAAAAAATATTTATCTCCCTAAACAAATAAATTTATTGAGTTTTGACTTCCTTTAAGAAGTTATTGTGATACCCTCCACGTCAGGTTTTTGGGGAAAAGTCTTCCAGACCCCGGAGGCTCAAATCGGATATTGATCTTTACCCCTCGGTTATACTTCCCCTCCTTTATAATTCCCCCTCCGTTGTACTTCCCCTCCGCTATACTTCCCTCCTTTATACTTCCTTCTCCGTTATTTTCCCCTCCGTTTACTTCCCTCCTTTTTCCTTCGTTATACTTCCTCTTTATACTTCCCTTTTTCCTCCTCCGTTATACTTCCCCTTCCTTTTACTTCTTCCTCCGTTATACTTCCTCCTCAGTTTACTACCCCTCCTTTATACTTCTCTCCTTTATCCTTTATACCCCCCCCCCGTTATACTTCCCCCTTCGTTATACATCCCTCTCCGTTATACTTCCCCAACTATATTGTTACTTCTGTTTAAGGAAGTTTTCGTTGGAAGCTCTTCAAACTAGTACTTTTCCATATACTCCCAACATTTTCCATCGGACGCTGAGCCCTCATCACAGATAAGTTTTGCGGAACTGTATCCTTGTAATTTTTTTTATCCATCAAGAACATTGAACTCTCTTTTGACCCCTTTCTGTTAAAAAATCAAGGAGGTCCTTCAATACGATTTCACAGAGGACAAAACGTCTCAACTTCTTTTTTTTACAGACCAGTGAATAGGCCACCTTAATTCAAGGTGGAAAGTTAAAAACAACTTTTTTTTAGTGATTTGTCTGGAATTTTACAGTAAACTAAACTAGAAAATTTCGTTATTTCATTACGTAATTTCTTTCCTAGTTTAACGGTCTTTACAGTTTTTATCTTTTTTTTTTTTTTTTTTTTTTTTCAAGGCTAATAATAACAATTAAATATAAAAATTTACGTTAGCAATAAAGAATTTTCAATTAGTTTCGTAAAAGCTTGTCAAAAATTGCAAAAGGTTTTCATAAATTTTTGATTAAAAAAATGTGTGTGTCAAATTGTTTAAAAGATCGTAAATTTTTGTTTGAATAAATATTGAAAATTCTGTGGTTATAAAAAATTTATCAAAGACAATAATTAAAATCTGATTAGAAATTTTTTAATAGGATATTTTTTATATTCTAATTTTTATTGCGTATGTATTCCGCAAGGGGCTTGTTTTTAACAATAACCAATAATGGAGGAGAATGATGTGATAACGGGTCTCTCGACGCGTTTCGGCTTAAGAAGTCTCGTCAGGTGAGCTATTCCCTGTTTCAAAATCAATCTTCTTTTCACTGTGAACCTATCTCCGAGAGGTTTAGTAGACACAGCGGGAAGCTGGAAAAAACCGTTTCCCGGAAGCTCACCGCCGCCACCGTTCTCCTAGAGAGAGCCACTCACCACCTCATCTACTAAATCTCTCGGAGATAGGGTTCACAGTGAAAAGAAGGATGATTGTGATAGAGGGAATAGCTCACCTGACGAGGCTTTTTAAGCCGAAACGCGTCGTGAGATACCCGTTATCAGTCATTCTTCCTCATTATTGGTTATTAGTTAAGATATTTTTTTTAATTTATAAATAATAAATAAATTTTATTCGCTTTTAGGGATATAATTATAATTGAGACCTAATTAGAAATTTTTTTTTATTAGGTTATAAAATAATAATAAATTTTATTCGCTTTTACACCCTGTATATATGTATATTATTTGGACGTTTACCTTTCAAAGTTTGTGTATCAGTTCCCATATTTCCGTCCTTGGTATTTTTTTAGCCGGCTTTTAAATTTGTAATGAAAGTTTGTTGAAAACATTCCCGAACATTTTCCCCCTTTCCAATCTGCTATCCCCTCTTCCATAGAAAAAAATCAATCATGAATATTCTAATCAAAACAAAATAATCTTTGAGATATAATTCTAGTTGAGGCGAAAGGGTCAGAAGCAAATTCTTAACTTTTTCTCGACATGTAGATCATTTTCTTTCTTTCTCTCGCCGGATGATGGTGGATCTTCACATATTTTTAATTCTCAAAAATCACTGGAAAGATGTTCAATTTCACTGATTTTGTCAAAACTTTTTCTACGAGATCAAGGATTTTCTCACAGATCAAAACTTCCTAATTTAGGGGGATCAGAAATATCATTTTTCGTTAAATTAATAAAATAAATTTGGAGCATTTCTAATTTTTTAAACAGGAAAGTTATTTTGTTTTAAAAAATTTTCCTTGAAATTTTTTTTGTTTTTAATTAACTAGATAAGAGTTTGTCTACGGTTTGAATGAGATGTCCAGATTGTTCACCACTTCAAAACAAAATCCTTTAAAACCTGAGTAAATAAATTCAATTGTCAAAAAAAATTATGGCATTCTTCATTCAGAAAACAGGATTTTAAAAAATACCAAAACTAATTATTTTGTAAAAAAGTACTATCTGGAGCTGGCCCTACAGGAACTTTCATTAAAGAGAAGTAACATATACATAGGGGGGAAGTATAATGGGGGAGAAGTATAAGGGAGGGGAAGTATAACGGAGCTATACTTTTTTAAATAAGGGGGAAGTATAAAGGAGGAGAAGTATAAAGGAGGGGTAGTATAACGGAGAAAAAAAAATTTTTTTTAATTTTCTAGGTTTTTATTTTTTTCAAAAAGTTTTTAACTTCCTTAAAGAGTTATTGCGATACCCTCGACGTCGGGTTTTTGGGGAAGGGTCTTCCAGACCCCGGGGGTCAAATCGAATATTGATCTTTACCGATCTCAACTTGTCTGTGGTGCCGGCCGGCCGTCCGTAGCATTTTTTTCCGGAACACTTTACGGCCACAATTTTCATCCGATTTTCACCAAATTTTCACCAAAATTTCTTTAGCCGGTGAAGAAGAATGTAACGAGGGGGATTTTTGAATTTCGAAAAAATGGCGGGATATGTCTGTTTGAAATTTTAAAAATTCGCTGCGGCCGAACCGTTAATCCGATTTTCACCAAATTTTCACCAATTACTCCTTATATTTTTTAAGAATTTTTGGTGCAAAAAAATTGCCACTTTTAATTACTATTTTTATTAGTAGGGAGAAATTTCGTACCTCTACCCTTTACGAGAGGCACATCCCTAGGCCAAAGAGCCCATTATTTCTACCTTGACACTTAGAAAATTTTTCGAAAAAAAGAACTTAGAAAATTTTTCGAAAAAAAAAAAATGGAAAAAAAAGGAAAACCCGGAAAATTTTTCGAAAAAACTTTGAAAATTTTTTTCGGACAAAAAAAACTTAGAACATTTTTCAAAAAAAGAACTTAAAGCCCGAAAATTTTTCGAAAAAACTAACTTGGAAAATTCTCCTTTATACTTTCCCTCCCTACTACATCCCCTTCCTTTATACTTTCGTTCCCTTATACTTCCCCCTCCATTATACCTCACCCTCTGTTATACTTTCCCCTTCCCTATACTTTCCCCTCCGTTATACTTCCCCTCCCATATTATACTTCCTACTCCGTTATACTTCCTACTCCGTTATACTTCCCCTCCGTTATACTTCCCTCCCACATACTTCCCACTCCGTTATACTTCTCTCCATATACTTCCCCCCCTATATAGATACTTCTCTTTAAGGAAGTTCCCGTCGGGGCCAGCTCCAGACCAGTACTTTTTTTTTTTCGAAAAAAATTTTCAAAGTTTTTTTTTCAAAAAGATTTTTAAGTGTCAAGGTAGATATAATGGGCTTTCTGCCAAGGGATACCTTTCTCGCAAACGGTGGAAGTATCAAATTCTCCCTACTAAAAAACAAAAAAAAAGAAATTTTTTTATTATTACAAAAATTGGTAAAAAAAAGAAAGAGAATTTGGTGACAAATGGTTCGGCCGCAGCAAATTTTTTTAAATTTCAAACAGACATATCATTAGTTTCTTGTTCACCGACTAAAGAAAATTTGGTAAAAACTGTGGCCGTAAAGTGTTCCGGAAAAATGCTACGGACGGCCGGCCGGCACCACAGACAAAGTTGAGATCGGTAAAGATCAATATTTGATTCGACCCTCCGGGGACTGGAAGACCCCCAAAAATCCGACATGGAGGTATCACAATAACTTCTTTAATGAAGTCAAAAACCTCCGTCGTTTTGTCCTGGAAGACCCATTTCAAAAAATATCACAATTTCTGCTTTTTTGAATATTGTAACAATGAAATGAATCAAATATTGACAAGTAGGCAAATTGCTTTATGATTGCCCTAATACTATCAGAAAAATTGCATTTTCTCAACCAATTTATCAAAGATGTTTAGCTTTATATTAAGGCTCCTTCATAAATTAATTGGGTCTCAAACAACATTTTTATTTCCGTTTTATTTATGCAAAATAATGTGTGTAATGCCTGTCAGTTACAACAGTAAAGCAAAACCAGAAAAAGGTAAAATAAAAGATTATGAATTTTTTAATTATTTTTTAGGTGAAAAATATTTTTCTGCATCGTTTATCGGAGCGATGACGAGCCTTTTGTCTTTGTCGCTGGCTTCGATTTATATTTATGAAACTTTTAAACAACTTGGGTCATGTTCGGTGAATAAGAATTGCCCACAATCTTATATCGGGATATGTAACTCATGTTATTCATTCGCTCTTATTCTAACGATTGTGTTTTTCAAGCCGTTTAATCTCGCTGCTACATTGAATGAATCATTTATTAATTTTAATTTCGTACATAGAAACATGCCCAGTTTTCAACTAAGGAGTTTAGCCAAAGTCGCCATTGTCTACACTTCATATTAGTCGAGTTGCTCCGAAAATATTTCGCTGAGCCGCCAGAAGATGGATTCGACAATCTTGTCTTCTGGGTTTTTATGGAATTCGTTAAAAACATTGTTTATTCAAGATGCGTTTTTGATAAGCTATCTTGGTATTCTTCAAGCAAATATGGAATCAATAAACCACCATCTAAGCAGAACATACAAATCTCAAAATCCTGATCGACATTTAGACTTCTACGCCAGAATACATTGGGAATTCACGACAACCATTAAAAATGGAAACAAACATCTCGGTTCTATATTTTTAATAGTATCAGTTTTTAAACAAGTTCAAGTATCGGAATGATTTATTTTACTTTACTTGCCGATATGATGATACAGGAAACAACTTTTTCAAACTCTGGATATTCTTTTGCCCACCATCTTTTTCATTTGGATATGCTTAAGCTGTTCTACTTTAATTAATCAAGTAAAAATAATAAATAAATAAACTTCTTTTAATTATTTTTTAGGTAAAAGGTGCATGGTATTTTTGAAGATCTCAAAAAGAAAGCTTACGAGAATCAACAATTAACCGATGAGGTATCTTATAGTCAAGAATGGTTTCTAGAAGGAAATTAATCCAGAGGAGGGCTGTGGTTTTAGTTGTCTCCACTTTTCTCCAGCGCCATAGTCCGACTTAAGCTAATGCGTCGTTTTCCTCCTCCATTTTAAATTAATCACACTTTACAAATCGTAGAACGACAAAACAAAGAATATACGTTTATTCAAAAAATACGTGAGAACGCTTAGCAAAGCACATGAGGTAATAACCTAAAATTATCAGTTATCACTCTTATCATAGAGAATAGTGCGCTCTCATTGGCTGCAACGGACAACAACCACAGCCCTCAGTTTATTCTTGACAAAAGAAAATTATCCATTTAAAAATGATTAACAAGGAATTATTTTCTAGATTGAGTATTACCAAAGTTTAAATTATCACCGTGACGTTAAAATAAGTGCGAGTAATTTCTTTAATGTCCGTCTCGGCTTAATCGTCAAAGTAAAATTAAAAAAATAATAATTAAAAAATTTAAAATTATTTTAGGTAGTTAGCGTAACTTTAACGTACATCGTGGCGATCGTTCAAATGAAGCCGATAGTCAACGAAGATTCAACATCACCTCAGTATGAAAAAATGAAAAAAATAAATAAAATTTAACTTTATTGGAACACAATGGTTAACAACAATTAAAACTTTGACAAACACAGCCTTGAAATGAACAAAAATCAGCTTAAAATCAGGAATGTTAAAAGCTGTGAAGGCTAAATTCCACAGTTTGTGGTATATTCATTTAATTAACAAAAATTATCGCAAAAGTTACCATTCGCTTTTTTTCATGCAGAAACCTAAAAAATAAAACCTCAGATCCGCTCATCATGACTGCTTTCATCTAAAAAATTAATTAACAAATTAATTATTAATTTTAAAAATTAAAAACCTGAGGAATCGTCTTCAGATATATTTTTGGGAGACATTCGACAACCTTTATGAAGAAAACTGCTAAGTTTGTTTCCTGATGCTAAAATGAGCCCTATGAAAGGTGGAGATGGTTTTAAAGGTCGAGATAAATATTCAGGGTGATATTGGGTCGCCACAAAATAAGGATGTCCTTCCAATTCAAGTATTTCCATCCTCTTTTTTTCTTCGCACGTCCCTAATATAATTGCATAAAATTTAAAAAATTTATAAAATAATATTTACCGACGAATTTTAATCCTTCTTTTTCAAAATCTTCAACGTATTCAGGATTCACTTCATATCTGTGCCTGTGACGTTCTTCGATTTTGTCTTTATTCTCATAAAGTTGCTCTGTAAAATGTTTTTTTTGATTAATTGAAAAAATGCTTCAAATTACTGAGGATGGAGTTGTATCCGTTATTTTTAAAAAGTGTCGTCCGTCTTCCTAATCTCATTGTGCCGCCGAGTTCACCTGGATTGTGCTCCGGCATTTCAATTACGACTTTATGTTCGGTCTTTTCGTCGATTTCTACGGTGTTGGCTTTGGAGAGAAGGAGAACGTTTCTAAAAAAATGGTTGAAGAAGTATTTTTTAAATAAAAAAAAGTACCTTGCGAATTCTATGACGGCTGCTTGAAGGCCAAGACAGATGCCTAAAAATGGCTTTTTGGTTTCCCGACACCATCTGCACGCCTCGATTTTGCCTTCTACACCTCTTGTTCCGAAACCGCCAGGAACAACAACTCCGCTAAAATAAAATGTTAGATAATTTAAAAATTAATTATTTTTACATACTCGCTTTTACAGAGTTGTCTCCAGGCTTCATGGTATAAAACAGGATCCGATGCTTCTGTACTTTTTTCTAGATTAACTGACTCAATGTACTATAAAATGATTAGTTGAGGTTTATATTTAGGTTTGAAGTACCGTTATGTTGACTTTGTAGCCAGCGAATGTTGCAGCGTGTTGAAGTGCTTTGGAAACTGAAGTATAGGAATCTTGTAAAGTGGTGTACTTTCCGACCAATGCTATGTTGAGTTCTTTCCGAAGGGTGTCGACACGTTCTGCGATTTTTTTCCAGCTTTTCATAAAATCCCTGGGCCTCGGAAGTGTTATGTTGAGCTGAAGGCGGTCTTTGAAGAACTCGACGACGCCTTGTCTGTCCATGAGAAGAGGGACGTGATAGATCGATGAGACGTCATGTATGCAGAGGACCTGTTCCGTCGGGACGTGACAGAACATCGAAATTTTCGATTTCACATGTTCCGTTATCGGAAATTCGCTTCTACAAACTATCAGATCTGGCGACAATCCGAGACCGCGGAGTTCCCTCACACTTATTTGAGTCGGCTTCGTTTTCGATTCACCTGCCGATTTAGGCTAAAAATTTAATTAATTATAAAGTTATAAAAATCATTAGCGATTTTTATTACCTGAGGTACGAGAGAAACATGAGCTAAGCAAAAATTTTCCTTTTTCACTCTAAACTGAAATTGTCTAAAAGCTTCAACGAAAGGCATCCCTTCAATGTCTCCGATTGTACCTCCAAGTTCAACAATGCAGACCTAAAAATAAAAAAGAATTAAGGATCCACAAGGCCACACTTGGTCGGCACAATGGGAAAATCCATAACTTTTTATCACGAAAAAGTAATCATTGGTAATCTATCACTCTGAGGGCGTTTTGAGCCAGGAAAAAGTAATCAATGTAATCATTGAGTAATCTATCACTCTGAGGGCGTTTTCAGCCAGAAAAAGTAATCATTGAGTAATCTATCATCTGAGAGCGTTTTAGCCAGAAAAAGTAATCATTGAGTAATCTAACAATCTTGGCGTGTTTTAAGCCAGGAAAAGTAATCAAGTAATCATTGAGTAATCTATCACTCTGAGAGCGTTTTCAGCAGAAAAAAGTAATCATTGAGTAATCTAACAATATTGGAGTGTTTTAAGCCAGGAAAAAAGTAATCAAAGTAATCATTGAGTAATCTATCACTCTGAGAGCGTTTTAAGCCAGAAAAAAGTAATCATTGAGTAATCTATCACTCAGAGAGCGTTTTAAGCCAGAAAAAAGTAATCAAAGTAATCATTGAGTAATATCACTCTGAGAGCGTTTTCAGCAAAGTGATCATCAGGTAATCATTGAGTAATCTAACAAACTAGAGCATTTAAGCCATGAAAAATTAATCATTGAATAATCTGACAATCTTAGATGGTTACTCAATCATTACTTCTTGATTACTTTTTCTGGCTTAAAACGCTCTCTGAGTGATTGATTACTCAATGAGTACTAGATGATTACTTTTCCTGTCTGAAAACTCAAATATGCATTGCTAAACGCTTAGAACTACTCTTTTAAACATTAAAAACATTGCAAAAATCATTACGAAATCATCTTGAAGTAATCAGATTACTCAGGTAATCGGTTATTTTTTGTAATCAACTGGGGTGATTACATTTTGTAATCGATTACAAAATTAATCATAATTACTTTAATAATGAAGGTGATTATTTAAAAATCAGATGACAATAATCAAAATGTAATCGGTTACAGAAAGTAATCGATCTACTTTGTTAGCACTACAATACCTCTGGTTGCTTTCCATCTTCGCTGACAGACTGCATGGAGACTCGCTCAACCCATTCTTGAATCTTATCAGTGATATGAGGAACAACTGGAAAATCCAATAATAAATGAAAAACGCGAAAAAGAAATTACCTTGCACAGTCTTTCCCAGATAGTCGCCTCTTCTTTCGTTGTTGATGACATTCAAGTATATTTTACCGGTGGTTATATTATTATCGCGGTGAAGGGTGACATCGAGGAACCTTTCGTAATTCCAAGGTCAAGGTCGACTTCTCCACCGTCATCCAGGACGTACGTCTCCCCTGAAAGAAACCAAGCGTTTAATTTAAAGTTAACTTTTAATGTGTGATTAATTGATTATTCAAGTAATCGACTACTATGAACCGTGTTTGCAAGATTACAAAAAGTTATCAATTACTTTCCACGTGGTTAATGATTAATAATCATAATCGTGTGGTTACTGATTACTTTTAATCATTAATGGAAAAATGACATTAATGATTACTTGTAATTTAGTGATCACATCAAGATTAATGATTAAAAAAATGATTACTTAAATAAAAGAGGTAAAAATTTAGGCAAATTGTTAGTAATATGACAATTCGAGCGTTTTAAGCCGGGAAAAAGTAATCATGAAGTAATCATTGAGCAATCTATCATCTGAGAGCGTTTTTGCCAGGAAAAATGTAATCAAAGTAATCTATCACTCTGAGAGTTTTCAGGCAGAAAAAGCAATCATGAAGTAATCATTGAGTAATCAAACAATCTTAGAGCGTTTTAAGCCAGGAAAAAAGTAATCAAAGTAATCATTGAGCAATCTATCACTCTGAGAGCGTTTTCAGGCAAAAAAAGCAATCAAGTAAATCTGTTAAAAGTAATCAAAGTACAATCTATCACTCTGAGAGCGTTTTAAGCCAGAAAAGTAATCAAAGTAATCATTGAGTAATTATCACTCGTTTTAAGGCGTTTTCAGGCGGAAGAAAGCAATCATCAAGTAATCATTGAGTAATTAACAATCTTAAGCGTTTTAAGCCAGGAAAAAGTAATCAAGTAATCTACACTCTGAGAGCGATTTAGCAGAAAAAAGTAATCATCAAGTAACCATTGAGAATATCAATCTAGAGCGTTTAAGCCAGGAAAAAGTAATCATTGAGTAATCTATCACTCAGAGCGTCAAAATTAAAGTTAAATTTTGTGACAGTAAAATATAAAAATTTACCATGCTCGTAAGGCGAGAAAGTGCCAGCGTCGATGTTTATATAAGGATCTATTTTAATAGTAGTCACTTGAATACCGCATGATTTCAAAATTGTACCAAACGAACTAGCAATGACGCCTTTACCGACTCCGCTAATAACTCCACCGGTCACAACGATATACTTCATCATTGATCAATAAAATATATTTAAGACGAAATAAAATTGTTATGAAGAACGTCGAAAGCGTAAACGCTCAACTGAATTGAAAATATAAATTTAAAGGTTATAAATAGTTCGTTTAAAACCGGGAACTGCACACGTGGTCACGTGATGCGCAAAAATTTGGCGCAATTTTTTCATCCCTTCTTTTTTCATCTGACGTAAATCCCCTCCCTTGACGTCACGTGTCAATCACCGAATTTGACAACTTGTTCCCTAAAAATTGGGAAATAAATTGGTTCTCTCATAATTCTTGGGAAAATTTTTCTGCAATCTTGAGAAAATTGTCTAAAAGAAGAAGCGTAGGCTGTTGATTTGATTTTTACATTTATAAAAAAGGGAAATTTTTTTTTTTGTAAAACATGATAATAGATTAAACTGGCGGAAAGTATAAACTTCTTAAAATTAGGCCTCTGTTTCCCGGTTATTTTGTTGTTCACTATGGAAAAAGATGAAGGTGAAGATTTAAATGTTAGTTCATTTCGGAGAAAAACGATGATGAAGCTGAAGAATTGGAAGGTGTTCCGCTAAAAAGCGAGTCAAAACTACGCCTTCGACTCCTCGCTACAAGGCGGCCGAAATTCCTTTGGGACGGGTCAAGCAGATTATCAAAACTGACCCGGACGTTGCTATGACAAGTGCGGATGCTGTATTTTTGATCACCAAAGCCACTGTGAGTATGATCGATGGACAATCGGTCAAAAGAATCACTTCTTTTGGGCCTTGCTGCCACTGTTGGGGATGCAGTGGCAAATGGCAGAACCCTTTGGTATGGTGGTAGTTGGAGGGTTGTTTTTGCCTAAGAACAATGGTTGCAGTATTATTGGAATCTAAAGAATCGCTTCCTTTGGGCCTTGCTGCCACTGTTGGGACGATGAAGTGGCAAATGGCAGAACTCTTTTGGGATTTGGTAGTTGGAGGGTTGTTTTCAGCAGAAGAACGGTTGCTATCGGATTTTTGGAAAAAAATCGCTTCTTTTGGGCCAAAATTGCTGCTGCAGAAAAACGAGTAAAACAACGCCGGATTCTGCGCTACTGGCGCAGCACTGAGTTAGCTCACTCTCCCGACCGCTCCCAGTGCCCAGAAAGCGACGAGTGATGCGATCATCAGGTAGTTCTCTTCCCCAACAGATGGCTAGTTTTTGCATGTCGCTAGCGCCACGGGAAGCGAAGGTATTAAATGTCTTAGAGAGGCTTCCCGCTAATCCGCTGGGCAACTATAGTCGCCTGCGGTCTCGAAAGGGTTAATAAAATCCCACCACCCCAAAAAAGTCTTCTTTTCCGTCCCAAAAGAGTTGCAAATTTTCTCCCAAGTTGATGCCTAATTATAGACTATTTTGAGTCTATTCTAAACTTTTTTTGGTGGTCTGGAAGTGTTTTTCTTTAAATTTTAAATTTTAACCTTTTTTTTTTTTTTTTTTTGATTTTAGGAGTTGTTATTGAATCTATGAGCAAAGACTCTTATGCTTATCTTTCATCGACTAAAATGAAAACATTGCTGGGTCGTCACGTTTACTCCGCTGTCGCAGCGACCGAGTCTTACGCCTTCTTGGACGGAGCATTAGATCAATCTTAATTTCTCTTTTCAACCATACATTCCATTTTGTATAAATAAATGTTTATTTTGTACTTTTGAAATTTCCATTTTATTTCTCTCTCTAGTAGATTGCTGAGGAAAGCCATAAATGTGGCATAGTTAAGTATTCAAAAGTTAAAAGCATTGTTCCAACCGCGGTTTGAAACTCCTGGAGCATGCGCAGAAGGATTTCGACGTCAAAGTAGACGTCGTTCTAATCGTTTATCCGTCAAATCTGAGTCAGTTGTGACATCGAAATCCTTCTGTGCATGCTCTAGGAGTTTCAAACTATTGGATCATGCGCAGACGGATTTGGATTCAGATTTGACACACGATTCGAACGACGTCAATTTTGACGTCGAAATCCTTCAGCGCATGCTCCAGGAGTTTCAAACTGCGGTTGGAACAATATCTTCTAGTTAAATATAGAATTCAGCCACAAGCTGCGCTCACGTTGCTTGAGGAACAACCTTTCAGACTGTTCACTCAATTAACCATTTTGACTTTTGATTGCAAATTCAGATTTCCGTCTAAAATTAATTTTTAAAAAATCTTTTTCAAAAATTTCTTTTCTATCAAATTAAAAAATGATTTAATTTCAAATCTAATGCATTTGTCATTGCATTTGGAGGCAGCAGTTAATTAGCAACTTCTATTACTTCATGGTGAGCTTTAAACCGAAAAAAAAATTATGATAATAATCTAATCTTTTGCAGATTTTTAGTTTTTTAATTGCTTCAAATATTCTGTTGATAACGCAATGAAAAGAGTGTTCACATCCTGATAAAAAAAATGTTTTGTACCCCTATCATTTTGAAGGTCTTTCGTTCTAGTTTCATTTCTTTTCATGACGTGTCTGTTTAGAGTAAATATTTATTCAAGCCGAAAAATAGAGTAGTGTTTATCCTTACTGTTAGTCGGAATTCTTTTTTGCAGTTTTTCTGGTAATTTTATTCAAAAATGCGGGTTTTAGGTAGCTTTGTCAAAGTATAAAGTGCTTAACTTCGTTTTATGACTTTCATAAACTATCTGTTTTGGGCAGTGGATTTATGGTTTCGTTTTTTCTGTTTTAGGGTGCTTTATTTATCACCCAAAAGTACTTATAAATGGAGTTTATGAGCCTAAAAAACAGAAATGGAAGTTTTTCGGAAAACCCACCTAAACTTCCGAAAAACGTAATGATTCTCTGAAAATCGGTTAAAAAGGTTTTAGTTTATGAATGAGAAAAATTTAAAAAATCAATCAAAAGGGTATGACCGAAAAAGCATTTGCCCAAAATATTTGGTAAAATTATGGCAGATTGCACAAAATGTGATGAAAAGGGGGTTTTTAGGCTTAAAAGCTTGAATAAAAGGGTGTTTCCTGTCTGAAATTCTGGGAATCTCTCTTTTAAAAGGTTTCTTGGCTATATCCCCAAAAATATGAAAAATTTGGTAAAATGGGAGGTTTTTTTTTGTTGCCGCAAAGTTTCCTAATATCCGAACTCAAGAAAAGTAGAGGAAAACTCTAAAAACTGCCATAAGAGCCCAAAAAAGTACTGGTTTGAAGAGCTTCCATGAAAACTTAAAGAGAAGTATATAGGAGGGGAAGTATAACAAAGGCGAAGAATAAAGGAGGGAAGTATAAAGGGGGGGGGGAGAATATAGAAGGGGAAGTAAACGGGGGGAAGTTTTTTTTCCCCTTTTCCAATTTTTTTCCCAAACTTTTTCTAAGTATCAAGGTAGAAATAATGGGATTTTTGGCCTAGGGAGGTCCCTCTCGTAACGCGTGGAAGTATGAAATTTCTCCCTACTAAAATGATAATGTAAAAAAAAATGATAATTTTTTATACAAATAATTCAAAAAAAAAATAAAGGAGTGAAATTCGGCCGACGAATTTTTAAAATTTCAAACAGACATCCACCATTTTTTCGAAATTCAAAATTGCCCTCGTTAGTTTTTCACCGAAAATTTGGTGAAAATCGTTGAAAAGTGGCCGTAAAATGTTCCAGACGGACGGCCGGCACAACAGACAAAGTTGAGATCGGTAAAGATCATATTCGATTTGATTGGGGTCTGGAACACCCTTCTCCAAAAATCACAATAACTTCTTTAAGGAAGTTAACATCAAAAATTTGGTAAAATGGGAAGTTTTTTGTTGCCACAAATGTTTCCTTAAATCCGAGCTCCAAAGAAATTAAAAGGATAACTCCTAAAAACTGCCAAATTTAAGCAGAAATCGGGAAAGCGCCTGGAAATCCGATAAAAAAAAGTGTTTTAAGAGTAAAAGAAGAGATAAAAAAAAAAAATATATTTTAAAAGGGTTTCTTGGCCAAAGGAGCCAGGAAAACCCCCCAAAAAAGTGGGAATTTTCTGTCAAAAAAACCTCCAAAAAAATGTATCCCGAAAATTGTTTGAAAATTCCCACTTTTCTTTGGGTGTTTTCCTGGCTTCTTAGGCCAAAAATCCTCTTTTTAATAAATTTTTGATTTTTTTTTCTCACTTGCTTTTGCTCTTAAAACACCCTTTTTTATCAGATTTCCTGGCGTTTTCCCAAAATATGGGCAATTTTTCTTCTCCTAAAAGTATCAAGATTATATTTTTCATTCAAGGCCAGCTTAAGATAAGAATTTGTAAGGTTGAGGTTTTACCATGAAACCACATGTTACTCCCTTTGTGGGGAATTAATTTATAATGAATTCTTTATTTTGAAACTTTTAGATGTGATGGGAGTGAAATGCGGCGGAACCACCTGGCTGGAATTCTAGTCATTTCTATTTTCACATGGATTATCATCATTTATTTTAATCCATGATAAACCTTCAAACCGTAAGGATTAGAAATGATGAAATTTTCTAAATTTTAATTTTTAGTTTAACAATGTCCCTAACGCAAAAAGCAACCTTGAAGATTGGAGTCGCAGATTAAACAAGATTTTAAAATTAACGCCCAACTTTGGGCCGACGTCAAAAGCGATTGCTCTAGAAGTATGTAGTTTTTAAAAAAAAAATTGTTTATTATTTTTAAATAGGAGAGACTCAAAAAGCAGAGGCAGAGGAAAAAGCAGCC